>JAVTVY010043086.1:0-197360 GCA_036873755.1 Hanleya hanleyi | reverse complement strand
AGGATTCGGTCAGACTTCATCGACATCGCACGAGTGTTGAGACTTTTACAGCATTTAAACATTGGAAAAATCGTTCAACCAAATTACTGGGTTCCGGTCGTGACTCTGGGTGACAAAGATTGAATAGCAATAACACGAGGCCAGTTGACCAGAAGAAAGATCCTCTGTACGTCTAATGTCACGTCCGTGTACCTGATTTAAATTACACCATTGGACACAGGATACCACAATATTGTTCCTTGTGACCACAATTAGACATCAGATTGTTCGGCTGTCCTTAGACATCAGATTGTTCGACTTTCCTCGTTGCAAATTGAAGCTTATCCCGCAAAATACGAAAACTGTCCGAGGAAGTTGATGTAATTGACAAGCAAAGCCATTGTAAATGAGTGGTTAGTCACTACTGTTTCCATCGGTTCATTTGAGAAATGTGCCCCGAGTCAAAGCTAACCTATCCTTACCTTGAAGGCCCCGATCGTATTAACGACATTCACAGGAAACAAAGTTGGGGGTTACTTTTTCTTAGCGAAATGATTCTCTGACATCCATGTATAAACGGTGACTGCCTCATTCTTATTATTCTAAACGAACAATTTATCACCGTGGGGACAGCGATGTCATACTAGTAGCATAAGGATACCTTTCCCAATTGAAGTCCGTTCCTTCTCCGTCCGGATTCACAAGGCCTCCTCGTGGAGTGATTGGCATCGCAAGAGAGAGAGAGATACTCGGATAAATAAACATCAGGTTGTGGGATTGAATGAATGCACATATAATAACTGCAAGTAAGCGGGAGTCCAAAGCAATTATCGTCCGGGGCTTATGCTGGCTCGTTCTTTTCTGTTGATTCCAGAAGCGAGTGGAGGGGTTGACAGACAAAATAGTCAAAATCCCATCAGAATTGAGGCAATATTGGTATGGAGTCTGGCGTCAGAGGGAGCAGATTAGCATCACTCCCGGTTAGTTATTCCGTTAAGGTTCCACATTTTAGTTATCCGAGTCGTATCTTTATACACATGTACTATTCATTGCGGATCAACCCGGCGACCCCTCACAGTATTGATGTATCCAAAGTTTATCTTAGATATCACCGACCGGCAGTACTTATAAACTGCACTCTGTTGAGACGAGTGTTGCTACATTAGGCAAACCACTAGTATGACTGCCCACTCAACCAGCAAACTTAACCCTATTTGGCCTGGGCTTTCTGGGACCTGTGCCCCCCTCCCCCTAAATATTTTTCTTACAGCAACGCAATCGTAAAAGGGACATGGTAAAAAACAAGCACCGAACCGCTGTACTAAACCTGTAAACGAGAGCCAAATATTGTCAATATACTGTAATAATCAACCAACAAGCGGATTCCACTTCACTTCAGTACAAGTGATGACATTCTAGGCATAAAAACCCCGTGTGAAGTATTCTGTTTACGTCCGGTAGCTACATTGACTGACATAGCCGTACTGACATTGTGGCCCTCTGTCGGTACCAGATAGCACCTCTATCAGGTTTCCTTTCCTTATTCATAACAGCGCACCCCGCCCCTCGGTGTCGGATCGAAACATTAATGACTACAAGTATAGTTCATCTATTAAATATGGCAGCTCATCTGTTCAATTTAAGGCTACGTATTCAGAATCAAAACTAAAAGAAGGTCAAAATTTGTCCCTGTTTTTGTTATTTTATTATTTGAATATTCAATAATTCAGTATTGGGTCTAGTATTTTGTGAAAAAAAATGAAATAAAAATTCCAATAATAAAGGGTTGAATTTTAGGTTTGAAAATTTACTCCTAAAATATGTTTATACAAAACATACTGAGATTCCACGAAGGTGGCGTATGACACTCGAACGCCGTCCGTCCATTGGCTGTTATTTTAATAGGACGGTTCGAGTAATAACTGTACTGTCCACATGTGCGCTCAGGGCTGGTACGGAGTATACAGTCCTTCATTATGACGGACGAGGGAGGGAGGGAATTTGGCTTAAAGTCACATGCAATTTTATTTCACTCATATGGTGACAGTCAGTTTGGTTGGTGGAGGAAGCCGGAGTACCCGGAGAGAACCACCGCCCTTCGGCAAGTAACTGACAGACTTTCACACATGGACCAGCTGGGCTCGAACCCGTGCCGGTTCAGTGGTGTGAGGCTAGCGGTCACCAGCGAAGCGCCTTAAACCACTCGGCCACTGAGGCCCCTTATGAAGGACGAATGTTATATCAACGATTTCGGAATTGACGATTTGCAGTTTTTTGTGATGAACTATAGTGACTCTCTCCATCGTAACAAGCCAATTTTGCAAGTATTTTCTGCTATATTGTCTAGTCGTATTACAGGCCATGTACTCTAGATTGACGGTAGGAGATTTAACCGGAAACATATGCCGGATTAGTGCATTAGATGAGAGGTTATTCCGATATCTGAGAATTGGCGTCTACTGCGAATATAGTTTGATCTGTTTCCAGCTGTATTGATGGATGGTCACAAATGTGCATTCTTACAATTCAGCTGTCAGATGTTGTAAAGGCCTAATCGATACGGGTTTACGCCTGACATCGTCCGACACTGGAAACTCATCATCGCTGTCCGAGTCCATGCGATTAGTTTTCTAACCGGAGGATCGAGCTGTGTAGCTCTGTCTTTTTATGTTATCTAAACGGCTTTGTACCAGGGCCTTTAGCGACAAGGGCAAATAACAATTTTGTTGTTTTCCGTATGGGTGACACGTTTTATTGGTACGAACAATTTAGTGACATGGAATTGTTTTAAAGCTGAAATTGAGTAAGCTGAATCTAGGCCTTTTTGCTTCATCAACCTATAGCCAAACAGAGTGATTATTATTACCGTTACCTGAATGTTCTCCCGTCGTGAATGTAACATCTAAAAAGATCCGCTATTATATAACATAATATATGAACGTGTGAAATAAGAAAAATAACAGGAACTCGCGAGCATCGCAACTTCAAATTCTAATTAATATATATATCATCGATACATATTAGAATATAAATAGTCACAAATGTGAAAACGGCGAGCTTTCGAATAACCTATGTGCAACGCTTGCCATTAGCCCTATCAGGCCTGGGTTTTTGAGACCTGTCCAGGCATGTGGGAGGGGATTTTGGCCTCCCTCTAAATATTTCTTTTGCCCCTTGAGTTGGGAAGGTGAAACTTTTCACACTACACCATAGGCCGTTTGGCTGCTATGATGACGTCCTAGTCACGTTGTTTAAAAAAAAGAGGCTTTTTGGGTCGATTTTTTTTGTCAGATTTTTAGACGTTTTTCTTCATGTGTTTTCTTCGCAAAAACTGCATGGTAAATTAGTAAATAATAATTTGGTGTGGCCTTGTAGGGTTAATTTGAAACTAGCTTATAAGTGCGATTAATACTGAGATTTTTGGCATGTTTCATGAGAGCTTTATGATATGCTATATGACGTGAAAAGGACATACCAGTAAATATTGGATAATAGAAAACAGAAAAATAATAGAAAAAACTGGAAACGTGGAATTAACATTCATATATATTGAAGAATTAGGAGAACACAGATTGTCATTGAAGGATGATCTTCATATATAATTTCTTGGCATAATTACCAGGAGGAAACGGTAAGAATTCATCGATATCTCAGTGTTGAGACTGTTTTAGCATTTAAACATTGCAAAGTCGTTCAAACAAATTACTGGATTCGAGTCGTGGCCCTATGTGTTAAAGACGTCCGGGTTGTATAGCAATAACACAAGGCGAGTCTTGCAGAAGGGAGATCCTCTGTACGTCTAATGTCATGTCCATGCACCGGATTTAAATTACACCATTGGACACAGGATACCACAATATTGTTCCTTGTGACTACAATTAGACATCAGATTGTTCGACTTTCCGCGTTGCAAATTGAAGCTTATCCCACAAAATACGAAAACCGTCCGAGGAAATTGATGTAATTGACAAGCAAAGCCATTGTAACTGAGTGCTTAGTCACTGCTGTTTCCATCGGTTCATTTGTGAAATGTGCCCCGAGTCAAAGCTAATCTATTCTTACCTTGAGGGCCAAGATCGTAGGAACGACATTCACAGGAAACAAATTTCAGATTTTTTTTTAGAGAAATGGTTCCCCGGCAACCGTCGTCAACTGTATAAACGATGACTTTCCCATACTTCTTGTTATTCTAAATGAACAACTTGCCGCCGAGGTGACAGCGATGTTCTACGCTAGCTCTCCGGTAGACGTTACGGTAGGACGTCTGGTGGCTAGAGTATGAATTAAGGGTGAGCACCACAGTTTCGTAGGAATGGCCGCTCTTCTAATTTCATAATAAGGAAAACCGATCGTTTATGACCACATGATAATTCTTCAAATGTTTATAGTTGCTGATATCTATAGTACCATCCTGTCAGTCTTTCAAACGAACATATCCGGATCGCTGGCAGGGTTCGCCTACAGACCGGCTGGGTTCAGTGAGTAACGTATCAATGGCCTCAGTCATACCCCTTTGGTGAACACTGAAGCGTTTAGGAAAGTGTTCAGAAACTAAACATGTGTAGGCTTAAACATCTCAAATGTTCATATTGAACCGGGAAATGCGTTTAGGAAGGTGTTATATGTATCATATGATTCCGAACCTAATGATGGCATACCGAACAAACAGAACGATGGCATACAGAACAAACACAATGATGGCATATCGAACAAACACAATGATGGCATACCGAACAAACAGAATGATGACATACCGAACAAACAGAATGATGACATACCGAACAAACAGAATGATGACATACCGAACAAACAGAATGATGGCATACAGAACAGAATGATGACCTACCGAACAAACAGAATGATAACATACAGAACAGAATAATGACATACCAAGCAGAACCATATGCACTCAAGAAGACGTGCAGACAGGAGTCACAAGGCGAGTCAAATAAAGTATAGGGTTACCATTCCCAATTGAAGTCCGTTCCATCTCCATCCAGATTGGAGTGATTGGCATATCAAGTGAGAGATACTCGAATAAATAAACATCAGGTTGTGGAATTGAATGAATGCACATATAATGACTGCAAGTAAGCGAGAGTACAAAGCAATTAGCGCCCGAGGCTTATGCTGGTTCGTTCTTTTCTGTTGATTCCAGAAACGAGTGGAGGGGTCGACAGACAATAGCCAAAACGCAATCAGAATTGAGACAACATTGGCATGGAGTCTGGCGTCAGAGAGATCGCATTAGCATCACTCCCGGTTAGTTATTCCGTTAAGGTTCCACATTTATTTATCCGAGTCGTATCTTTATACACATGTTGTACTTGGCTATTCATTGCGGATCAACCCGGCGACCCCCCATGGTATTGATGTATCCATAGTTTATCTTAGATATCATCGGGCGGCAGTACTTGTAAACTGCACTCTGAGGAGACGAATCAGCAATATTAATGAAGTCAGGCAGAAACGGACACAACGGGAACGGTAAAAGGGACATGGTAAAATAAAACCAATGAAAAAACTCTGTGAACTGAAACTGTAAACGAGAGCCAAATATTTCCAAAATTCTGTAATAAACAACCAACGGATCGTCCATACACGGATTCCACTTCACTCCCTACAAGTTTGGGCATTTTAGGCAACAAAACTCCATGTGAAGCATCGTGTTTGCGTCCGGAAGCTACATTGATTGACATAGCTTTACGTATCCGTGAATGTTTTGACGACGCCCATGTCGTTTCTTCTGGGACTTCAAAGTGTTTGTTCTTCAACATTTTCTCCGCATAAACTGGGCCTTTGTCAAAATATACCGAGATCCCACGAAGATGGCGTATCACACTCGAACGCCGTTCGTTCATTGGCTGTTATTTTAATAGGACGGTTCCAGTAATAGCTGTACTGTCCACATGTGCGTGCATGGCTGGTACGGTGTATACAGATCTCCATTATGAAGGACGAATGTTGTATCAACGAATACGAAATTGACGAGTTGCAGTTCTTGTGATGAACAATAGTGAGTCTCTTCATCGTATCAAGCCAATTTTGCGAGTATTTTCTGCTATATTGTCTAGTCGTATTACAGACCATGTACTCTAGATTGACGGTAGGAGATTTAGCCGGAAACATATGCCGGATTAGTGCATTAGATGAGAGGTTATTCCGATATCAGAGAATTGGCGTCTACTGTGAATAGTTTTATCTGTTTCCAGCTTCATTGACGGATGGCCATAAATGTGCATTCTTACAATTTAGCTGTCAGCTGTTGTAAAGTCCTAATCGATACGGGTTTACGCCTGACATCGCCCGACACTGGAAACTCATCATGGCTGTCCGAGTCCATGCGATTAGTTCAGAAGGGTTTTCTAACCGGAGGATCGAGCTGTGTGGCTCTCTCTTTTTATGTGTTCTAAACGGCTATATAGCAGTGCCTTTAGAGACATGCGCAAAGAACAATTTAGTGATATGGAATTGCCTTAAAGCTGGAATTTAGTAAGCTGAATTTAGGCGTTTATAGGTCTATGTCATTGCGCCATCAACATATAGCCAAACAAAATAATTATTATTGTATTACGTTAACTGGAAGTTCTTCCGTCACGAATGTAATATTTAAAAAGATCCGCTATTCTAATACAATATATTAACGTGTGAAGTCAAAATAATAACAGAAACTCGCGAGCATCGCCACATCAAATTCTCATCAATACAGATTATCGGTACATATTAGAATATAAATACTCACAAATATGGAAAAGTCGAGCTTTCGAATGACATATGTGCACCGCTTGCCATTAACTCTACCTGGCTTGAGCTTTTTGGTTGGAAGCTTGGACGCCTTGGTGGTGTCACGATAACGTTGGTTTCAAAAAAGTCTTTATTTTTATCCATTTTTCGACCAGTATTTTCCAAACATTTATTTAAGTGTTTTACTGCACGATAAAATTAGTAAATAATAAGTTGATGTGAAATAAAACCATTTTTGCCCACATTTTCTCGCATAAAAGCAGGAATTTTGAAGAAAAATGCTGAAAACATCATTATTCTTGTATCCCATATGGTCGCCATTTTGAATTATCCCATGATCCTCTGCTCGTGGGATTATGCAAATAGGCTCAAAATGACCTCAGTATGATAGACTACAAAGTGGTGAAGTGTCAGCACCATTTTGTTTTCGTGTAGCATCTGAGAAAGGGTGGAAAGTTCTATAGGCCTGGTATGATTAATTTGAAACTATAGGTCAGGCATGATGAATACTGAGATATTTGGCCGTGTTTCGCGTGAGCTTTGTGATTCGCTATCACATGAAAAGGAGATACCAATAATATTGGATACCCGAAAACACAAAAATAATAGGAAAAACAAGAAACGCCGAATTGACATTCATATATTGAAGGATTAGGAGAAACACAGATAGCCATTGATGGGTGATCTTCATATATAATTTCTTGGCATAATTACCAAGAGGAAACGCTAAGAATTCATCGATATCGCACGAATGTTTGAGGCTGTTTAAGCATTTAAACACTGAAAAAATCGTTCAATCAAATTTCTGGGTTCCGGTCGTGACACTCGGTGGAAAAGATGACCGGGTTGTACAGCAATAACACAAGGCAAGAAGGAAGATCCTCTGCACTTCTAATGTCATGTCCGTGCACTTGATTTAAATTACACCATTGGACAGAAATTGTTTAGTAAATGTTGACTCAAACACCAGACTAGCCATTGTATGCCGGATTGGATGAATTTATCCTAAATGTTATTTTTTGAATTCTCCACCAATGTTATCATCATCCCTAGTCACGGTTCGTATGACAAAGCCGAACCATGACAGTTATTTGACCAGCTTGGATAAATACTATCCGTTTTATTAGTAGGCTTTCCAAACAGCATTCGTGAACTCATTACCTCGGATCCGAGCATGCCCATATTTGAACGAATTAAGCGCCAGGCAATGTTTCGTATATTTCGTCTCCTTTTGCTTGTTTTCGAGTCAGATGTTCGTATCCGTGAATATTTTTACTTAAGAGACGCCCCCATGTCGTTTCCTCTTGGACATCAAAGAGCTTGTTCTCCAGCTTTTTCTCTTCATAACCTGGGCCTTAGTCAAAACATACCACGATCACACAAAGATGGCGTATCACACTCGAACGCCGTGGGTTCATTGGCTGTTATTTTTAAAGGATGGTTCGAGTAATAATTGTACTGCCCACATATGAATGCAGGGCTGGAACGGAATATAGAGACCTTCGTTATGAAGGATGAATCAACGATTTCGGAAATGACGATTTGCAGTTTTTTGACGAGCAATAGTGACTATCCCCATCGCAACAAGTCAATTTTGCGAGTATTTTCTGCTATATTGTCTAGTCGTATTGTATACAGACCATGTACTCTCGACTGATGGTAGGAGTTTTAGCCGGAAACATATGACGGATTAGTGCATTAGATGAGAGGTTATTCCGATATCAGCGAATTGGCGTCTACTGTGAATAGTTTTATCTGTTTCCAGCTTTATTGATGGTTGGCCACAAATGTGCATTCTTACAATTCAGCTCTCAGCTGCTGTAAAGGCCTAGTCGATACGGGTTTACGCCTGACATCGTTCGACACTGGAAACTCATCATCGCTGTCCTAGTCCATGCGATTAGTTAAGGAGGGGGGTTTTTTTTCAACCGGAAGATCGGGCTGTGCAGCTCAGATTTTTTATGTGTTCTAAACGGCTATATAACAGTGCCTTTGGAGACAAAGGCAAATAACAATTTTGCTATTTTCTGTATGGGTGACATTTTTTATTCACACGAAAAATTAGTGACATGATATTGTTTTAAAGCTGGAGCTGAGTAAGATGAAACTAGGCGTTTATAGGTCTATGTCATTATTATCGTTACCGGGATGTTCTCCCGTCATGAATGTAATATATAGGAAGATCCGCTATTATAACACGATATATGAACGTGTGAAATCAGAATAATAACAGGTGGGGGGGGGGGGGGGGGGGAGCTTCGCAACTTCAAATTCTAATTAATATATATATATATCATCAATACATATTGGAATATAAATGGTCACAAATGTGAAAACGACGAGCTTTAGAATAATCTATGTGCAACGCTTGCTATTAACCCTATCTGGCCTGGCGTTTTGAGACCTGTCCAGGCACGTGGGAGGGGAGAGGGGATTTTGGCCTCCGTCTAAATATTTCTCCTGCCTCTTGAGCTAGGGAGGTGAAACTTACCACACTATACCATAGGCCGTTTTGCCTATGATGACGTCCTAGTGACGTCGTTTTCAAAAAGGCTTTTTTGGTCGACTTTTTTGTCAGATTTTTTTAATTTTTTGTTCGTGTGTTTTCTTCGCAAAAACTGCATGCTAAATTAGTAAATAATAATTTGGTGTGGCCTTGTAGGGTTAATTTGAAAATAGGTTATAAGTGTGATTAATACTGAGATTTTGGCATGTTTCCTGTGAGCTTTCTGATACGCTATATCACGTGAAAAGGAGATATCAGTAAATATTGGATACTATAGAAAACAGAAAAATAATAGAAAAAACTAGAAACGTCGAATTAACATTCATATATATATTGAAGAATTAGGAGAACACAGATTGTCATTGATGGATGATCTTCATATATAATTTCTTGGCATAATTACCAGGAGGAAACGGTAAGAATTCCTCGATATCGCACGAGTGTTTGAGACTGTTTAAGCATTTAAACATAGAAAAAATCGTTCAATCAAATTACTGGGTTCCGGTCGTGACACTCGGTGGAAAAGATGACCGGGTTCTACAGCAATAACACAAGGCAAGAAGGAAGATCCTCTGCACGTCTAATGTCATGTCCGTGTACCTGATTTAAATGACACCATTGGACACAGGATACCACAATATTGTTCCTTGTGATCACAATTAGACATCAGAATGTTCGGCTTTCCTCGTTGCAAATTGGAGCTTATCCAGCAAAATACGAAAACCGTCCGAAGAAATTGATGTAATTGACAAGCAAAGCCATTGTAAATGAGTGGTTAGTCACTGCTGTTTCCATCGGTTCATTTGAGAAATGTGCCCTGAGTCAAAGCTAACCTATCCTTACCTTGAAGGCCGAGATCGTATTAACGACATTCACAGGAAACAAAGTTGAGGGTTTTTTTTGCGAAATGGTTCTCTGGCATCCATCGTGAACTGTATAAACGGTGACTTTCTCATACGTCTTGTTATTCTACATGAACGACTTGCCGCCGAGGTGACAGCGATGTTCTACGCTAGCTCTCCGGTAGACGCTATAGTAGGACGTTTCTTGTGGCGCGAAAATGAATTAAAGTTGGCACCACAGTTTCGTGGGAATGGTCTTCTAATTTCATAATAAGGAAGACCGACCGTTTATGACCACATGATAATTCTTCATATGTTTATAGTTGCTGATATCTATAGTACCATCCTGTCAGTCTTTCAAACGAACATATGCGAATCGAAGGCAGGGTTCGCGTACAGACAGGCTGGGTTCAGTGAGTAACGTATCAATGGCCTCAGTCATACCCCTTTGGTAAACACTTAATCGTTTAGGAAAGTGTTCAGAAACTAAACATGTGTCGCCTTAAACATCTCAAATGTTCATAATGAACCCCGAAATGCGTGTAGGAAGGTGTTATATAGGTTATATGATTCCGAACCTAATGATGACATACCGAACAAACAGAATGATGGCATACCGAACGGAATGATGGCATACCGAACAGAATGATGGAATGATGGCATACCGAACCTAATGATGACATACCGAACAAACAGAATGATGGCATACCGAACAGAATGATGGAATACCGAACAAACAGAATGATGGCATACCGAACAGAACGATATGACCTTAAGGAGACGTGCAGGAAGGAGTCACAAGTTGAGTCAGATGAAGCATAAGGATACCTTTCCCAATTGAAGTCCGTTCCTTCTCCGTCCGGATTCACAAGGCCTCCTCATGGAGTGATTGGCTTATCATGGGAGAGATACTCGAATAATTAAACATCGGGCTGTGGGATTGAATGAATGCACATATAATGACTGCAAGTAAGCGGGAGTCCAAAGCAATTAGCGTCCGGGGTTTATGCTGGCTCGTTCTTTTCTGTTGATTCCAGAAACGAGTGGAAGGTTTGACAGACAATAGTCAAAACCCCATCAGAATTGAGGCAATATTGGCATGGAGTCTGGCGACAGAGAGGTCGCATTAGCATCACTCACGGTTAGTTATTCCGTTAAGGTTCCACATTTGGTTATCCGAGTGGTATCTTTATACACATGTAGTACTTGACTATTCATTGCGGATCAACCCGGCGACCCGTCATGGTATTGATGTATCCAAAGTTTATCTTAGATATCATCACGCGGCAGTATATTTATAAACTGCACTCTGTCGAGACGACTGTTGCTATATTATGCTAACATGTCCACTGTTCACTCAACCAGCAACATTGATGAAGTCAGTAAGGTATGGAGCAACGGAACCGTAAAAGGGACATGGTGTCTATAGGCGGATTCCACTGCACTCCGGTAAATGTTTAGGCATTTTAGGCAATAAAACCTCGTGTGAAGTATCGTGATGGTGTTCGGTAGCTGCATTGATTGACATAGCCATGCTGACATTGCGGCCCTCTGTCAGTACGAGGTAGCCCCCCTTCCAGGCTTCCTTTCCTTATTCCTATCAGCGCCCCCCCCCCCCCCGCGGTGTATGACCGAAAAATTCCTGACTACAAGTATAGTCTATCTACCAATATGGCAGCTCAACTCTTAGATTTAAGGCTACGAATCCATGACCAAAACTAAAAGAAGGTCAAAATTGGTTATTGTTTTTGTTATTTTATTATTTAAATATTCAGTATTGGGTCTAGTATTTGGTGAAAAAAGAAATCGAAATTCCAATAATAAATGGTTGAATTTTAGGTTTGAAAATTTACTCCTAAAATATGTTTAAACAAAATATACTCAGATTCCATGATGACACTCGAACGCCGTCCGTTCATTGGTTGTTATTTTAATAGGACAGTTCGAGTAATAACTGTACTGTCCACATGTGCGTGCAGGGCTGGTACGGAATATACAGATCTCCATTATGAAGGACGAATGTTATCAACGAATACGGAATTGAGGATTTGCAGTTTTTGTGATGAACAATAATATCTCCATCGTAACAAGCCAAGTTTGTGAGTATATGCCATGTACTCTAGATTGACGGTAGGAGATTTAGCGGGAAACATATGCCGGATTTATAGATGAGAGGTTATTCCGATATCAGAGAATTGGCGTCTGCTGCGAATAGTTTTATCTGTTTCCAGTTTTATTGACGGATGGCCACAAATGTGCATTCATACAATTCAGCTGTCAGTTGTTGTAAAGGCCTAATCGATACGGGTTTACGCCTGACATCGTCCGACACTGGAAACTCATCATCGCTGTCAGAGTCCATGCGATTAGTTGAGGAGGATTTTCTAACCGGAGGATCGAGCTGTGTAGCTCTCTCTTTTTATGTGTTCTAAGCGGTTATATACTTGTGCCTTTAGAGACATGGGCAAATAACAATTTTGTTATTTTCTGTATGGGCGACACGTTTTATTGGTACGAACAATTTAGTGATATGAAAATGTTTTAAAGCTGGAATTCAGTAAACTGAATTTAGGCGTTTATAGGTCTATGTCATTGCGTCGTCAACATATAGCCAAACAAAATAATTATTATTGTATTACGTTAACTGGAAGTTCTTCCGTCACGAATGTAATATTTAAAAAGATCCGCTATTCTAATACAATATATTAACGTGTGAAGTCAAAATAATAACAGAAACTCGCGAGCATCGCCACATCAAATTCTCATCAATACAGGTTATCGGTACATATTAGAATATAGATACTCACAAATGTGGAAATGTCGAGCTTTCGAATGACATATGTGCAACGCTTGACATTAACCCTACCTGGCCTGAGGTTTTTGGTTGGACGCTTGGACGCTTTGGTGATGTCACGGTAACGTTGGTTTCAAAAACAGTTTTATTCTTGTCCATCTTTTGGCCAGATTTTTCGAAACATTTATTTATGTGTTTTACTGCACGATAAATTAGTAAATAATAATTTGATGTGGAATAAAACCATTTTTGCCCACATTTTCTCGCATAAAAGCAGGAATTTTGAAGAAAAATGAGGAAAACATCCCTATTCTTGTATCTCACATGCTCGCCATTTTGAATTCACCCATGATCCTCTGCTCGTGGGGTTATGCAAATAGGCTCATAATGACCTCAATATGATAGACTACAAAGTAGCGAAGTGTCAGCACTATTTTTTCCGTGTGGTATCAGAGAAAGGGTGGAAAGTTCTATAGGTCTGGTAGGATTAATTTGAAATTGTCATGTATGATTAGTACTAAGATTTTTGGCCGTGTTTCGTGTGAGCTTTGTGATTCGCTATCACATGAAAAAGAGACACCAATAATATTGGATACTCGAAAACACAAAAAATAATAGGAAAAACAAGAAACGCCGAATTGAAATTGATATATTGAAGGATTAGGGGAAACACAGATGAGTGAGTGAGTGAATATAAAACGTCGCTTTCAGCTATATTTCAGTCATATCACGACGTTGGGTCCTATTCCTTTTTACATCCGGGAACCACACGGGTGGGGTCCTATTCCTTTTCACACCCGGGAACCCCACAGGTGCGTCAGCCTCTTACGACAAGCTCTCTGGGGAGCTGAGGATTATTCTTATCATGACCTGCGGTGTGCACAACGGTTTTTGGTTGGACGCTTGGACGCTTTGGTGATGTCACGGTAACGTTGGTTTCAAAAACAGTTTTATTCTTGTCCATCTTTTGGCCAGATTTTTCGAAACATTTATTTATGTGTTTTACTGCACGATAAATTAGTAAATAATAATTTGATGTGGAATAAAACCATTTTTGCCCACATTTTCTCGCATAAAAGCAGGAATTTTGAAGAAAAATGAGGAAAACATCCCTATTCTTGTATCTCACATGCTCGCCATTTTGAATTCACCCATGATCCTCTGCTCGTGGGGTTATGCAAATAGGCTCATAATGACCTCAATATGATAGACTACAAAGTAGCGAAGTGTCAGCACTATTTTTTCCGTGTGGTATCAGAGAAAGGGTGGAAAGTTCTATAGGTCTGGTAGGATTAATTTGAAATTGTCATGTATGATTAGTACTAAGATTTTTGGCCGTGTTTCGTGTGAGCTTTGTGATTCGCTATCACATGAAAAAGAGACACCAATAATATTGGATACTCGAAAACACAAAAAATAATAGGAAAAACAAGAAACGCCGAATTGAAATTGATATATTGAAGGATTAGGGGAAACACAGATGAGTGAGTGAGTGAATATAAAACGTCGCTTTCAGCTATATTTCAGTCATATCACGACGTTGGGTCCTATTCCTTTTTACATCCGGGAACCACACGGGTGGGGTCCTATTCCTTTTCACACCCGGGAACCCCACAGGTGCGTCAGCCTCTTACGACAAGCTCTCTGGGGAGCTGAGGATTATTCTTATCATGACCTGCGGTGTGCACAACGACATCCCATGTCAATCCCCGGAAGTCCCACGGGGCGAAACACAGATGATCAGCGAAAGGTGATATTGGTATATAATTGGGTGAAACCAATACCTCTTCGGGAGGATTCGGTCAGACTTAATCGACATCGCACGAGTGTTGAGACTTTTTCAGCATTTAAAACTTAGAAAAATCGTTCAACCAAATTACTGGGTTCCGGTCGTGACTCTGGGTGATGAAGATTGAATAGCAATAACACGAGGCCAGTCGACCAGAAGGAAGATCGTCCGTACGTCTAATGTAACGTCCGTGCACCTGATTTAAATTACACCATTGGACACAGGATACCACAATATTGTTCCTTGTGACCACAATTAGACATCAGATTGTTCGACTTTCCGCGTTGCAAATTGAAGCTTATCCCCCAAAATACGAAAACCGTCCAAGGAAATTGATGTAATTGACAAGCAAAGCCATTGTAAATGAGTAGTTAGTCACTGCTGTTTCCATAGGTTCATTTGAGAAATGTGCCCCGAGTCAAAGCTAACCTATCCTTACCTTGAAGGCCCCGATCGTATTAACGACATTCACAAGAAACACACTGGAGGGCTACTTGTTTGGTGAAATGGTTCTCTGGCATCCATCGTGAAATGTATAAACGGTTCCTTTCTCATACTTCTTGTTATTCTGAATGAACAACTTGCCGCCGAGGTGACAGCGATGTTCTACGCTAGCTCTCCGGTAGACGTTACGGTAGGACGTATCTGGTGGCGCGAGAATGAATTAAAGGTGGCACCACAGTTTCGTAGGAATGACCCCTCTAATTTCATAATAAAGAAGACCGACCGTTTATGACTACATGATAATTCTTATGTTTATAGTTGCTGATATGTATAGTACCATCCTGTCAGTCTTTCAAACGAACATATGCGAATCGATGGCAGGGTTCGCCTACAGACCGGCTGGGTTCAGTGAGTAACGTATCAATGGCCTCAGTCATACCCCTTTGGTGAACACTGAAGCGTTTATGAAAGTGTTCAGAAACTAAACATGTGTAGGCTTAAACATCTCAAATGTTCATAATGAACCCCGAAATGCGTTTAGGAAGGTGTTATATAGGTTATATGATTCCGAACCTAATGATGACATACCGAACAAACAGAATGATGGCATACCGAACCTAATGATGACATACCGAACAAACTGAAACAGAATGATGGCATACCGAACAGAATGATGGAATACCGAACAAACAGAATGATGGCATACCGAACGGAATGATGGCATACCGAACAGAACGATATGACCTTAAGGAGACGTGCAGGAAGGAGTCACAAGTTGAGTCAGATGAAGCATAAGGATATCTTCCCAATTGAAATCCGTTCCTTCTCCGTCCGGATTCACAAGGCCTCCTCATGGAGTGATTGGCATATCAAGGGAGAGATACTCGAATAAATAAACATCAGGTTGTGGGATTGAATGAATGCACATATAATGACTGAAAGTAAGCGGGAGTCCAAAGCAATTAGCGTCCGGGGTTTATGCTGGCTCGTTCTTTTCTGTTGATTCCAGAAACGAGTGGAAGGGTTGACAGACAATAGTCAAAACCCCATCAGAATTGAGGCAATATTGGCATGGAATCTGGCGTTAGAGAGATCGCATTAGCATCACTCCCGGTTAGTTATTCCGTTAAGGTTTCACATTTAGTTATCCGAGTCGTATCTTTATACACATGTAGTACTTGATTATTCATTGCGGATCAACCTGGCGACCCCTCATGGTATTGATGTATCCATAGTTTATCTTAGATATCATCGACCGGCAGTACTTATAAACTGCACTCTGTCGAGACGACTGTTGCAACATTTAGTCCGGTGGCTTAAGGTCAAGATCGTGACTGACTGGAATAAAGCACCATATTTTGCACAGAGGCTTATTTGGGCATAAGGAATGATCTCAGAAGGGGTGCCCATTTCTGCAGGAGGTGGAAGGCCCTTAATTTGCATAAATCCAATATGGCCGCCATAATACATACAGTAGCCTCCTGTTGGCGACTATTTGACAGCTTTGAATCGCCTTTTTACACGAGATTGGTTTTCTACGAGCCTGACTGACTCAAGAAGAAAATAATAATGATAATTGGAAACTGTTTTCCCCCGTTGAATATCCAATATGGCCGCCAGAGCGTCACCAATAATGGTATTATTGCTATACACATGTACATGTGTGTTGGTATGCTAATATATATCATATATATTTATAAAGGCTTCACTGAGAGGCTTCTGTACATCTAGCTCTGTTATGATCGACTCGATGAAGCACGCATGAAGGTTATTGGCTATTTTCTCTTCTATAGATATCCAATATGGCCACCAGCGCCCCGTCCTCAATGCTTATTATCGGTACTAAAACAAATGTTTCGAAGGATGAAACTTCAGGTTATCGTACATGCCACGGTTGTGAACTACATCAAATGTTGCCAATTGGATTCTTCTCGGCTCCTTACATGTAAATTAGCATGTGTAAATCCAGCGGCGAAGGGAGTTACTCTTCCAACACCGGTTGGGATCAGGCTATAACTGTGCTAACTATAACTACCCTGAGGTAGATTTCCTTGTTTCAAGTTTCACAAACAGTTTCGATATTTGGCACTCGAGAAGATATGCTTTCACTGTCTCACGTAATCGTTCATCTGCTATGCAAAACCCTGCTATCGTAGAAGCTAAATTAGACAAAGAGTTGTCGAAAGGTCGAGCTGCTGGTCCCTTCTCAACTCCTTTTGACAATAAGGTTTGCACTCCATTAGTCTTAGTCCCCAGAAAGGAACCTAATATTTTGGGGGGCTCTTGGTGGCCGAGTTGTCTAAGGCGCATCACCTGTGATCGCAAGCCTCACACCGCCGAACCGGCACGGATTCGAGCCTCGCTGTTGCATGTGTGAAAGTTTGCCAGTTACATGCCGACGGGCCGGAGGTGGTTCTCATCCCGTATCTCAGCTGTCTCCATCATTAAAACTGGCTGTCGCCATATGAATAAAATAACATTGAGTGTGACATTAAACCAAATCCCCCCTAATACCTTTAGGGTGATAACGATTTATCTTTCCCTGGAAAATCTGCCTTGTCTATTAACGGTGCGGTTCAACAGGACCTATGATATGGTGAATACGTAGACATTAGATATTACGATTGCACTAGTTCAAAAATCACTAAAGCCTGATGGCAAAAATCTGTTTAGATGATGCCTTCCGCATCATACCTATCGAGTCAGCGATTCACCTCTTACTGGGGTTTACCGGGGGCGACAAGTATTTTTATGATCGGTGCCTTTCGATGAGATACTCTACATGCTGTCAGATATTAAAGAGCTCAAGTCATTCTCTGCAATCGGTTACGGCTACAAAATTCGGCATATCAGAGGTGATCCACATACTGGACGACTTCATGTTCGTCGGTGCAAATGACGCTAGCCACAGTTCTATAGCTCTCTACACTTTCACTTGTGTGAGTATTTGGGCATTCCAATCAAACATGCTAAGACTTACTACCCATCAACAACTATGGTTATGCATGGGATTCAACTGGACTCCAAAACTATGAAAGCACCATTTCCAGAAGACAAAATTCATAAACTGAAAAGCATACTTGGTGAATTCTCGCGCCGCAAAAAGGTAACTCTTGTGCAATCTCTCATTGGCTCGCACAATTTTGCCTGTAAAGTCATCATGCCCGGCAGGGCATTACTCCGCTGCCTGATTGACTTTAACAAAAGTTGCATCACAGGCTTGAATGAAGCTAGAGCCTATGTTAATACCTGGCTTGTATTCCTGGAGTCTTTCAATGAAAAAGTTATTTTCTTTTTCCAAATTGGGTATCCTCTGATATCATAACGTTCTCTTTCTTTGTGATAGTATGACCGTGGTTGAAATAATCAATCACCACTCTTTCATTGCTGATGGAATTAATGCGTCAGTTAGTAGTTGCCTGCCTTCGAAATGACATTCTTTTCAGATCAAAACATATTTCGGAACAATCTTATTCATGACAAACTCTCGCGGTTACAATTTCAGGAAGCGCTGTCTCTAGCCCCTTGGCTCAATCGCTCGTCGCACCCAATACCAAGTCTGTTGCTGAGTCTTTGAAGCAGAGTTCATCTGACGGCGCCCCTTGCAGAATCTTCCTTGAAAGTATACAAACGCGCGCATGACAAGTATATAGAGATTTCCTCAATAACACTGGTCAGCGTGCCAGTAAGATATTCTTCATCTCATCGGCACAGTTGGTTTCCTTCAAAGCATTCTTGCATTTCCACAAGTATGCACCCTCCACAGCTTATACATTCGTGTCGGCTATCAGTTATGTGCACAATTTGGCTGAAGTACACGATCCTGCTCAGTTATTCCTTGCCAAAATGCTCCTTACGGGCATGTCAAAATTACACGGCCGGATACCCGACTGCCCATAACTAAGGATATCCTCCATAAGATATTTGATGCTATACCCCACATTGTATCCATCTAACTCTTTTACGAGCAATGATCTTGGTAGCATTTCATGTATTCTTACGCGTTAGTGAATTGACAGTTCGTTCAAAACAAGACAGCAATAGCAATCTTCTTCAATACAACGATGTCTCTTTCTCCGATCAATCTGGCCCGTTACAAGGCATGCACATTATTATCCGCAACTTCAAACACAACATATCCCATAAATCAGTTTATCTGTTTATACTGATAATATTAGATATTGTCAGTTCAACCAATCCGTGCTGATTTTCGTTGGCATATTTCACATCCGAGGACGGGCCCCTGTCCAATTTGCAGAGGATGCGCCCGTTTCAGCTGCCTATTTCTCAGCTCATGTAAAAAACAATCTCTTTAATCGGCATTGATCCTCTTTAATAGGCCATAGTTTTCGCATTGGTGCCACGACTTCATCTTCAGCAGCAGGAATCCCGAATAACATATTCAAAAATGTGTAGATGGAAGTCTAACGCTATATTAGTATGACACATTTCACTTGGTAGCTATGCATTGTCCAGTCACGGGTTGCATTGTACAGTAGCCCCAATGAATGTATTGCATAAATAAGGATCTGGTCCAACTTGACCCAGTTTGGCAAAGGTCAGTCAGGGTCTACTGTGCCATCTGAGTCAGTTATATGATTATTTTCTAATATTCACTGTATACTTAACGCCAAGAAAACAACATAAAAAAATAATTCAAAATTTCGGATCGAAAATTCGTCAAAAATTGATCATTTTTTGGTTCTGACGTAGCTTTAACATCATTATGGCGGCCATCTTGGATTATTTTGTATTTCTCGCTAGACCTTTGCCAGCACTATTGGTGTGGAAATTTTCAGACTCTTACCCCAGAGGATGGCGAATATATGATGTTTTGAAAATCGTTGGGATAAAAATTGCCATTTATAGGCCTAAAATGACCCCGGGCCCCTAATGGGCCACATATTGCCTCCTGGGCCTCAAAATCGGGGGCACCCCTTCTGATATTGTTCCCGGTGTCTCTGACGACACGTGTGCCAAATTTGGTGCTTTATTCCACGCTGTCACGATAAAGTGAAAATCTGGCCTTATGCCACCGGACTAATTAGGCAAATCACTAGTGTGACTGTCCACTCAACCAGCAACATTAATGGAGCCAGAAAGGTGATACGGAGATACGGAACCTTAAAAAGGACACAGTTAAAAAAAAAATTAGCCCAGAACGGATGCACTGAACCAGTAAACGAGAGTCAAATATTGTCAAAATTCTGTAATAACAACCAACGGATCGTCTATAAGCGGAGTACACTTCACTCCGGTATAAGTTTAGGCATACAGGCAATATACCCCGTATGAAGTATCGTGTTTGCATCCGGTAACTACATAGATTGACATAGCCATACTGATATTGCGGCCCTCGGTCAGCACAACCTCTATCAGGCTTTCTTTCCTTATTCATAACAGCCGGCGTGTCCACCATTGGACACAGGATACCACAATATTTTTCCTTGTGACCACAATCAGACATCAGATTGTTCGACTTTCCTCGTTGCAAATTGAAGCTTATCCCGCAAAATACGAAAACCGTCCAAGGAAATTGATGTAATTGACAAGCAAAGCCATTGTAAATGAGTGGTTAGTCACTGCTGTTTCCATCGGTTCATTTGAGAGATGTTCCCCGAGTCAAAGCTAACCTATCCTTACCTTGAAGGCCGAGATCGTATTAACGACATTCACAGGAAACAAAGTTGGGGGTTACTTTTTCTTAGCGAAATGATTCTTTGACATTCATGTATAAACGGTAACGGCCGCATTCTTATTATTCTAAGTGAACACTTTATCACCGTGGGGACAGCGATGTCATAGTAGTAGTATAAGTATGTCATTCCCTATTGAAATCCGTTCCTTCTCCGTCCGGATTCACAAGGCCTCCTCATGGGGTGATTGGCATATCAAGGGAGAGATACTCGAATAAATAAACAGACATCGGATCTTTCATACTATTCGGTTAAGATAAAGGGACCTCGGTTGTGGAACAGTTTGCCCCCTAAGTTAAAATCTACTCCATCCTTGTCACTGTTTAAATCGCAATCGCAATCTTATTTTAACAGTATTTAAGTCCCTAGTGTATTACGTTATAATACCACACATAGTTTCATTTGATTATGGTAGATTTTCTGTGGACCACAAGGTTCTTGTTTTATTTATACAAATGGTATCAGCTGCCTGTCATTCCTACATGCATATTTATATTCGTCAAATTCATGTATGCTTAATATTAATTTAATTAATTTGGGATAGAACAAGCCCTTCGGGGTTTTATTCCCGCCAAATGTTGTATACTGATTTATACACAATATCACATCTGGTGAATAAAGTACTGATACTGATACTGAACATTGGGTTGTGGGATTGAATGAATGCACATATAATGACTGCAAGTACGCGAGAGTCCAAAGCAATTAGCGTCCGGGGTTTATGCTGGCTCGTTCTTTTCTGTTGATTCCAGAAACGAGTAGAAGGGTTGACAGACAATAGTCAAAACCCCATCAGAATTGAGGCAATATTGGTATGGAGTCTGGCGTCAGAGAGGTCGCATTAGCATCACTCCCGGTTAGTTCTTCCGTTAAGGCTCCACATTTAGTTATCCGAGTGGTATCTTTATACACATGTAGTACTTGGCTATTCATTGCGGATCAACCCGGCGACCCCCCATAGTATCTATTTATCCATAGTTTCTCTTAGATATCATTGGGCGGCAGTATACTTATAAACTGCACTCTGTCGAGACGATTGTTGCTATATTATGCTAACCTGTCCACTGTTCACTCAACCAGCAACATTGATGAAGTCAGTAAGGTACGGAGCAACGGAACCGTAAAAGGGACATGGTGTCTATACGCAGATTCCACTTCACTCCGGTAAAAGTTTAGGCGTTTTAGTCAATAAAACCTCGTGTGAAGTATCGTGATGGTGTTCAGTAGCTGCATTGATTGACATAGCCATACTGACATTGCGGCCCTCTGTCAGTACCAGGTAGCACCTCTACCAGGCTCCCTTTCCTTATTCCTATCAGTGCCCCCCCCCCCGCGGTGTATGACCGAAAAATTAATGACTCCAAATATAGTCTATCTACCAACTCAACTCTTAGATTTAAGGCTATACGAATCCATGACCAAAACCAAAAGAAGGTCAAAATTGATCATTGTTTTTGTTATTTTATTATTTAAATATTCAGTATTGGGTCTGGTATTTGGTGAAAAAAATATATCCAAATTTCAATAATAAATGGTTGAATTTTAGGTTTGAAAATTTACTCCTAAAATATGTTTAAACAAAATATACTGAGATTCCATGATGACACTCGAACGCCGTTCATTCATTGGTCAACTCTTAGATTTAAGGCTATACGAATCCATGACCAAAACCAAAAGAAGGTCAAAATTGGTCATTGTTTTTGTTATTTTATTATTTAAATATTCAGTATTGGGTCTGGTATTTGGTGAAAAAAATATATCCAAATTTCAATAATAAATGGTTGAAATTTAGGTTTGAAAATTTACTCCTAAAATATGTTTAAACAAAATATACTGAGATTCCATGATGACACTCGAACGCCGTTCATTCATTGGTTGTTATTTTAATAGGGCAGTTCGAGTAATAACTGTACTGTCCACATGTGCGTGCAGGGCTGGTACGGAGTATACAGATCTCGTTTACGAAGGACGAATGTTATCAACGAATACGGAATTGACGATTTGCAGTTTTTGTGATGAACAATAATATCTCCATCGTAACAAGCCAAGTTTGCGAGTATATGCCATGTACTCTAGATTGACGGTATAGGAGATTTAGCGGGAAACACATGCCGGATTTATAGATGAGAGGTTATTCCGATATCAGAGAATTGGCGTCTGCTGCGAATAGTTTTATCTGTTTCCAGTTTTATTGACGGATGACCACAAATGTGCATTCTTACAATTTAGCTGTCAGTTGTTGTAAAGGCCTAATCGATACGGGTTTACGCCTGACATCGTCCGACACTGGAAACTCATCATCGCTGTCCGAGTCCGTGCGATTATTCGAGGAGGGTTTTCTAACCGGAGGATCGAGCTGTGTAGCTCTCTCTTTTTATGTGTTTTAAGCGGATATATACCAGTGCCTTTAGAGACATGGGCAAACAACAATTTTGTTATTTTCTGTATGGGTGACACGTTTTATTGATACAAACAATTTAGTGACATGAAATTGTTTTAAAGCTGGGATTGAGTAAGCTGAATTTAGGCGTTTATACGTCTATGTCATTGCGTCATCAACATATAGCCAAACAAAATAATTATTATTGTATTACGTTAACTGGAAGTTCTTCCGTCACGAATGTAATATTTAAAAAGATCCGCTATTCTAATACTATATATTAACGTGTGAAGTCAAAATAATAACAGAAACTCGCGAGCATCGTCACATCAAATTCTCATCAATACAGGTTATCGGTACATATTAGAATATAAAGACTCACAAATGTGGAAACGTCGAGCTTTCGAATGACACATGTGCAACGCTTGCCATTAACCCTACCTGGCCTGGGCTTTTTGGTTGGACGCTTGGACGCTTTGGTGATGTCACGGTAACATTGGTTTCAAAAAAGGCTTTATTTTGTCCATTCTTTGGTCAGATTTTTCGAAACATTTATTTGTGTTTTACTGCACGATAAATTAGTAAATAATAATTTGATGTGGAATAAAACCATTTTTGCCCACCTTTTCTCGCATAAAAGCAGGAATTTTTAAGAAAACTGATGAACACATCATTATTCTTGTATCCCACATGGTTGCCATTTTGAATTCACCCATGATCCTCTGCTCGTGGGGTTATGCAAATAGGCTCATAATGACCTCAATATGATAAACTACAAAGTAGCGAAGAGTCAGCACTATTTTTCCCGTGTGGTATCAGAGAAATGGTGGAAAGTTCTATAGGCCTGGTATGATTAGTTTGAAACTAGGTCAGGTATGATTAATACTGAGATTATAACTAGGTCAGGTATGATTAATACTGAGATTATAACTAGGTCAGGTATGATTAATACTGAGATTATAACTAGGTCAGGTATGATTAATACTGAGATTATAACTAGGTCAGGTATGATTAATACTGAGATATTTGGCCGTGTTTCGTGTGAGCTTTGTGATTCGCTATCACATGAAAAAGAGACACCAATAATATTGGATACTCGAAAACACAAAAAATAATAGGAAAAACAAGAAACGGCGAAACGAAATTGATATATTGAAGGATTAGGGGAAACACAGATGAGTGAACGAGTGAATATAAAATGTCGATTTCAGCTATATTTCAGTCATATCACGACTTTGGGTCCTATTCCTTTTTACACCCGGGAACCACACGGGTGAGGTCCTATTCCTTTTCACACCTGGGAACCCCACAGATGCCTCAGTTGGTCGCCTCTTACCACAAGCTCTCTGAGGAGCTGAGGCTTATTCTTATCAGTGTGCACAACGACATCCCATGTCAATCCCCGGAAGCCCCACGGGGCGAAACACAGATGATCAGCGATAGATGATATTCGTATATAATTGGGTGAAACCAATACCTCTTCAGTAGGATTCGGTCAGACTTCATCGACATCGCACGAGTGTTGAGACTTTTACAGCATTTAAACATTGGAAAAATCGTTCAACCAAATTACTGGGTTCCGGTCGTGACTCTGGGTGACAAAGATTGAATAGCAATAACACGAGCCCAGTCGACCAGAAGAAAGATCCTCTGTACGTCTAATGTCACGTCCGTGTACCTGATTTAAATTACACCATTGGACACAGGATACCACAATATTGTTCCTTGTGACCACAATTAGACATCAGATTGTTCGGCTTTCCTTAGACATCAGATTGTTCGACTTTCCTCGTTGCAAATTGAAGCTTATCCCGCAAAATACGAAAACTGTCCGAGGAAGTTGATGTAATTGACAAGCAAAGCCATTGTAAATGAGTGGTTAGTCACTACTGTTTCCATCGGTTCATTTGAGAAATGTGCCCCGAGTCAAAGCTAACCTATCCTTACCTTGAAGGCCCCGATCGTATTAACGACATTCACAGGAAACAAAGTTGGGGGTTACTTTTTCTTAGCGAAATG
This sequence comes from Hanleya hanleyi, assembly GCA_036873755.1. Classification (NCBI taxonomy): domain Eukaryota; kingdom Metazoa; phylum Mollusca; class Polyplacophora; order Lepidopleurida; family Hanleyidae; genus Hanleya; species Hanleya hanleyi. The sequence continues at coordinate 172,167 of JAVTVY010043086.1, read as the reverse complement.
ATTCTCTGACATCCATGTATAAACGGTGACTGCCTCATTCTTATTATTCTAAACGAACAATTTATCACCGTGGGGACAGCGATGTCATACTAGTAGCATAAGGATACCTTTCCCAATTGAAGTCCGTTCCTTCTCCGTCCGGATTCACAAGGCCTCCTCGTGGAGTGATTGGCATCGCAAGAGAGAGAGAGATACTCGGATAAATAAACATCAGGTTGTGGGATTGAATGAATGCACATATAATAACTGCAAGTAAGCGGGAGTCCAAAGCAATTATCGTCCGGGGCTTATGCTGGCTCGTTCTTTTCTGTTGATTCCAGAAGCGAGTGGAGGGGTTGACAGACAAAATAGTCAAAATCCCATCAGAATTGAGGCAATATTGGTATGGAGTCTGGCGTCAGAGGGAGCAGATTAGCATCACTCCCGGTTAGTTATTCCGTTAAGGTTCCACATTTTAGTTATCCGAGTCGTATCTTTATACACATGTACTATTCATTGCGGATCAACCCGGCGACCCCTCACAGTATTGATGTATCCAAAGTTTATCTTAGATATCACCGACCGGCAGTACTTATAAACTGCACTCTGTTGAGACGAGTGTTGCTACATTAGGCAAACCACTAGTATGACTGCCCACTCAACCAGCAAACTTAACCCTATTTGGCCTGGGCTTTCTGGGACCTGTGCCCCCCTCCCCCTAAATATTTTTCTTACAGCAATGCAATCGTAAAAGGGACATGGTAAAAAACAAGAACCGAACCGCTGTACTAAACCTGTAAACGAGAGCCAAATATTGTCAATATACTGTAATAATCAACCAACAAGCGGATTCCACTTCACTTCAGTACAAGTGATGACATTCTAGGCATAAAAACCCCGTGTGAAGTATTCTGTTTACGTCCGGTAGCTACATTGACTGACATAGCCGTACTGACATTGTGGCCCTCTGTCGGTACCAGATAGCACCTCTATCAGGTTTCCTTTCCTTATTCATAACAGCGCACCCCGCCCCTCGGTGTCGGATCGAAACATTAATGACTACAAGTATAGTTCATCTATTAAATATGGCAGCTCATCTGTTCAATTTAAGGCTACGTATTCAGAATCAAAACTAAAAGAAGGTCAAAATTTGTCCCTGTTTTTGTTATTTTATTATTTGAATATTCAATAATTCAGTATTGGGTCTAGTATTTTGTGAAAAAAAATGAAATAAAAATTCCAATAATAAAGGGTTGAATTTTAGGTTTGAAAATTTACTCCTAAAATATGTTTATACAAAACATACTGAGATTCCACGAAGGTGGCGTATGACACTCGAACGCCGTCCGTCCATTGGCTGTTATTTTAATAGGACGGTTCGAGTAATAACTGTACTGTCCACATGTGCGCTCAGGGCTGGTACGGAGTATACAGTCCTTCATTATGACGGACGAGGGAGGGAGGGAATTTGGCTTAAAGTCACATGCAATTTTATTTCACTCATATGGTGACAGTCAGTTTGGTTGGTGGAGGAAGCCGGAGTACCCGGAGAGAACCACCGCCCTTCGGCAAGTAACTGACAGACTTTCACACATGGACCAGCTGGGCTCGAACCCGTGCCGGTTCAGTGGTGTGAGGCTAGCGGTCACCAGCGAAGCGCCTTAAACCACTCGGCCACTGAGGCCCCTTATGAAGGACGAATGTTATATCAACGAATACGGAATTGACGATTTGCAGTTTTTTGTGATGAACTATAGTGACTCTCTCCATCGTAACAAGCCAATTTTGCGAGTATTTTCTGCTATATTGTCTAGTCGTATTACAGGCCATGTACTCTAGATTGACGGTAGGAGATTTAACCGGAAACATATGCCGGATTAGTGCATTAGATGAGAGGTTATTCCGATATCTGAGAATTGGCGTCTACTGCGAATATAGTTTGATCTGTTTCCAGCTGTATTGATGGATGGTCACAAATGTGCATTCTTACAATTTAGCTGTCAGATGTTGTAAAGGCCTAATCGATACGGGTTTACGCCTGACATCGTCCGACACTGGAAACTCATCATCGCTGTCCGAGTCCATGCGATTAGTTTTCTAACCGGAGGATCGAGCTGTGTAGCTCTGTCTTTTTATGTTATCTGAACGGCTTTGTACCAGTGCCTTTAGTGACAAGGGCAAATAACAATTTTGTTGTTTTCCGTATGGGTGACACGTTTTATTGGTACGAACAATTTAGTGACATGGAATTGAGTAAGCTGAATCTAGGCCTTTTTGCTTCATCAACCTATAGCCAAACAGAGTGATTATTATTACCGTTACCTGAATGTTCTCCCGTCGTGAATGTAACATCTAAAAAGATCCGCTATTATATAACATAATATATGAACGTGTGAAATAAGAAAAATAACAGGAACTCGCGAGCATCGCAACTTCAAATTCTAATTAATATATATATCATCGATACATATTAGAATATAAATAGTCACAAATGTGAAAACGGCGAGCTTTCGAATAACCTATGTGCAACGCTTGCCATTAGCCCTATCAGGCCTGGGTTTTTGAGACCTGTCCAGGAATGTGGGAGGGGATTTTGGCCTCCCTCTAAATATTTCTTTTGCCCCTTGAGTTGGGAAGGTGAAACTTTTCACACTACACCATAGGCCGTTTGGCTGCTATGATGACGTCCTAGTCACGTTGTTTAAAAAAAAGAGGCTTTTTGGGTCGATTTTTTTTGTCAGATTTTTAGACGTTTTTCTTCATGTGTTTTCTTCGCAAAAACTGCATGGTAAATTAGTAAATAATAATTTGGTGTGGCCTTGTAAGGTTAATTTGAAACTAGGTTATAAGTGTGATTAATACTGAGATTTTTGGCATGTTTCATGAGAGCTTTATGATATGCTATATGACGTGAAAAGGACATACCAGTAAATATTGGATAATAGAAAACAGAAAAATAATAGAAAAAACTGGAAACGTCGAATTAACATTCATATATATTGAAGAATTAGGAGAACACAGATTGTCATTGATGGATGATCTTCATATATAATTTCTTGGCATAATTACCAGGAGGAAACGGTAAGAATTCATCGATATCTCAGTGTTGAGACTGTTTTAGCATTTAAACATTGGAAAGTCGTTCGAACAAATTACTGGGTTCGGGTCGTGGCCCTGTGTGTTAAAGATGTCCGGGTTGTATAGCAATAACACAAGGCGAGTCTTCCAGAAGGAAGATTCGCTGTACGTCTAATGTGATGTCCGTGCACCTGATTTAAATTACACCATTGGACACAGGATACCACAATATTGTTCCTTGTGACCACAATTAGACATCAGATTGTTCGACTTTCCGCGTTGCAAATTAAAGCTTATCCCGCAAAATACGAAAACCGTCCGAGGAAATTGATGTAATTGACAAGCAAAGCCATTGTAACTGAGTGCTTAGTCACTGCTGTTTCCATCGGTTCATTTGTGAAATGTGCCCCGAGTCGAAGCTAATCTATTCTTACCTTGAGGGCCGAGATCGTAGGAACGACATTCACAGGAAACAAAGTTGAGAGTTAGACTTTTTTTAGAGAAATGGTTCTCTGGCAACCGTCGTCAACTGTATAAACGATGACTTTCCCATACTTCTTGTTATTCTAAATGAACAACTTGCCGCCGAGGTGACAGCGATGTTCTACGCTAGCTCTCCGGTAGACGTTACGGTAGGACGTCTGGTGGCGCGAGTATGAATTAAGGGTGCGCACCACAGTTTCGTAGGAATGGCCGCTCTTCTAATTTCATAATAAGGAAAACCGATCGTTTATGACCACATGATAATTCCTCAAAAGTTTATAGTTGCTGATATCTATAGTACCATCCTGTCAGTCTTTCAAACGAACATATCCGGATCGCTGGCAGGGTTCGCCTGCCGACCGGCTGGGTTCAGTGAGTAACGTATCAATGGCCTCAGTCATACCCCTTTGGTGAACACTTAAGCGTTTAGGAAAGTGTTCAGAAACTAAACATGTGTAGTCTTAAACATCTCAAATGTTCATATTGAACCGGGAAATGCGTTTAGGAAGGTGTTATATGTGTCATATGATTCCGAACCTAATGATGGCATACCGAACAAACAGAACGATAGCATACCGAACAAACACAATGATGGCATATCGAACAAACAGAATGATGACATACCGAACAAACAGAATGATGACATACCGAACAAACAGAATGATGGCATACAGAACAGAATGATGACATACCGAACAAACAGAATGATAACATACAGAACAGAATAATAACATACCAAGCAGAACCATATGCACTTAAGAAGACGTGCAGGCAGGAGTCACAAGGCGAGTCAAATAAAGTATAGGGATACCATTCCCAATTGAAGTCCGTTCCATCTCCGTCCGGATTGGTGTGATTGGCATATCAAGTGAGAGATACTCGAATAAATAAACATCAGGTTGTGGAATTGAATGAATGCACATATAATGACTGCAAGTAAGCGAGAGTAGAAAGCAATTAGCGCCCGAGGCTTATGCTGGTTCGTTCTTTTCTGTTGATTCCAGAAACGAGTGGAGGGGTCGACAGACAATAGCCAAAACCCAATCAGAATTGAGACAACATTGGCATGGAGTCTGGCGTCAGAGAGATCGCATTAGCATCACTCCCGGTTAGTTATTCCGTTAAGGTTCCACATTTATTTATCCGAGTCGTATCTTTATATAGTCCGGGAGCCAAACCCCAGTTTGAGCTTTGACGTGGAAATGGAGTCCACCAAACGTTTTTTGATGGATTATATATCTCATGTGTGTGCAGATTCAGAATCCGGATGATGCCAGCCTGGCAACCTTGGGGAAATCAAAATATCCAAGATGGCCGCCAGCATATTCAACATGACCGCTGTATAATGCTTAGATTGAACGCTATATGGAATTGAGCTATATATTTTTGGTCTACGAGTGCTCAGGAAATGGTGTAAAGATTGTTTAGTACTTCATACCACTTATAATGCTACCTTCAGCTTATCTCAACCGTAGTGGGGTGGAACTGACGTCATTTTGCGCATGCGCAGTAGAAAAAGGGTATTATATTGGACGTTTTGGGGGCGAGACGGACCCATAGTGGGCGTTCTGGGCTGTGGGAGGTGCCATCGTGAAACTCTCGTGGAGGCGCGTCCGACTGGGCTAATGTGTCATGCATTTTCAACATTCTCAACAGGAAATGCTGGGGAAATGGGCACTGGGAGGGACGTTTTTGGGTCGAGGTGGACCAATAGTGGTCCGATTGGGCCGTATGAGGTATCAGTTTGACGCATTCGTGGGGAAGCATTCAACTGGATGGGATGTAAGGTGGAACTGACATCATTCTGCGCATGCGCAGAAACAAAGTTTATTTGAATAGACGTTTTGAGGTCGCGACGGACCAATAGTGGACCGATTGGGCCATAAGAGGTGTCATCGTGATGCTCGCTGACAACGATACAGCTCACCAATCCCCAGTGTACGAGTTGTCACAGCGCCACAGCTCACCAATTGCCAATATACGAGTTGTCAGAGCATTTCCATCATGGCTCTCTAGATTTGTATCTAATACCGCTTATGCCGGTGCTAGGGGCCGTGTGTGTCATGTCATCCGAGTTGCCACATGAACAGATACAATAAAAGCGTACCTGAGATACAACACATATCACGAATCGTTAGATTCTTGGTATGTGCTTTAGAATAGGTAAAACTAGAAGACTATACTGTGAAGCCATGTGACTGTCCCACTTCCCTTATATGTGTTGTAATCTCCTGTGGAACCATCCGACTGGGTTACTGTGTCGTCCGGTTTCAACATTCTGCGCATGCGCAGTCTAGCCGTAGTATAGAAAGCAGGCAATTTTGGGTTCGTGGTGGGTCTGTTGAGTGATTATGGGACCATCCGTGGTCCTAATAGGCCGTGTAGGCTGTCAGCTTGAAGCTGTTCACGTTATCTGTGACGTCATTGGTGACATCATCAGTGAGAGTGGTAGCGAAAGCGGCCATTCTGGGGGGGGGAGTGAGGGTAGGTGTTTGGGGTGAAGAAGGACCATCCAAGGTCCAAATGGCCAGTGAAGCGTGCCCAACGCCGGTGGTGGTTGTAGTGTCTGTACATATAAGGATTAACACGTGTCCGTCATCAGTCCGGGATGACGAATGGTATGATTTTTGTTGGAAGTCATGGCGGAGCGTTCATTGTGACTGCGTGTGTGAGTGTGTGGGCGGGGGAGTGTTGGTGGTGTGCGTGCGTGTTTGTGTACTGTGTGTGAACATTGAGCTTAGTTACCCGTCTCTCTTTTGGAAGACATGGAGGCTCTGAAAAGAGCCGTTCTTTTCTGTCGCTGTAAGACAGAGCTGTCATTGCCACAGCATCAGGGTCAATAGGACAAAGACCATTGTGAGACCAACGAACCGTCGCTGGTTCCAGTGTGAGCGCTCGTGGTCCATAGCCCGGGCATCAAGAATGGCTGTCATAGTCCAGTAGTGGAGGGTGATAGCACACCTCTCCATCGAGTCGACCCTGTCGAGGACCGCTTCTGTGATATCTTCCAGGATCTGGCATCGCCCCTCGTTGTCGTCGCCATCTCCAAACATGGACCGAACAACTGCTCGGTAACTCGTGAGTGAATTAACCACGATCGCATGCTGTAAAATGCGAGTCGCATAGGAATGGCTCTCCGCCATGGCTCTGCCACAGTAGAAATGGGGATGTGGGGTCCAGAGGGACGTACTTTATAGACGATGTCACATATGCGCAGGTCGGGAATTGTGGGAACTTAACGCTCTAGCATAAAGCATTGACGCCATGGTGTAGACAGATGAGAGAACAACAACAACAAGGATGACAGGTTAATCATCTTATTATCCCCATCAGCACATCATAGCCGCGTTGGGTATGTTTACAATTCTAGTAAGATATTGTCCAATCAGAAGTCGTCGTTTGACAAAGTTCAATCTTCGGTCAGGGTCGCTCTTGGCCTAAGCGTCGTCGAGCAGTCCAGGATACCGTTGAGGCAGCATGTTCTGAAACAGTTGTTTGCGCCTTCTGCTTATTTCCCAGGGCCTTGGTGGGTGGTAACCCCATATCCTCTTCCAAGTGACGCTTTATGCTAGAGCGTTAAGGTCATCCAAGAGCTTGGGCTTCATGATGAACCTGTGCGTGGGGTCACCTTTCATCTCAAGCGGCAGCAGGCTATACCGTTCAAAGATGGCCATGGTTGTTTTCCTGATGTCAGGGTGCATTTGGATGTACGCATGAATGGGTTGAGAGCTTGGAACTTTCGGAGCTGTTGGAGCTTGGAGCTATTGCGTTAAGACGGACGTCGGGCACGCCTCAATCTCGAAGCTTCGAGCTCCGAGCTCTTAGAGCTCTCGGAGCTCGGAGCTCTTGGAGTTTGAGCTCGGAGCTCTTGGAGCTCGGAGCTCTTGGAGCTCGGAGCTCTTGGAATCTGAGCTCGGAGCTCGAAGGTGACGTCATCGTACGCATGCGCACACACCTGTGGTGCACTCGCAACCTGGCGTACCCTATGCTCTACGGACATTGGGAAATATGTCATATGTATCAGCATTTTGAAAGCCATGGGTGATTGAGGCAACCAATACATTCATCGCTTTATATTTTAAAGAGACGGGCATATTTTAATCCTATCTGGCCTGGGCCTTTTGGGATCTATCCAGGCCTAGGGGGGGGGGGGCGAAATGGCCCCCCCTAATTATTTTTCTTATCCCTTGAGCTAGGAGGCTGAAACTTATCACACTATACCCTTGGGTCAGGCTCTACCAGAAAATGTAAAAAAAAAACCAAGATGGCCGCTTTGATGACGTCACAGTGACGTCATTTTCAAAAACGGCATTTTTGGTAGATTTTTCGGTCAGATTTTCCGATTTTTTTTTATTTTTGCAATTTCTCCGCAAAAACTGCATGAAAAATTTGTAAATATTAATGTGATGTGAAATAAAATAGTTTTTGCCCATTTTTCATCGCGGAAAAACGGAAATTTTGAAGAAATATGACAAAAACATGACTTTTCTGGTACCCCACGTAGCCGCCATCTTGAATTTACCCATGATCCTCTGCTCGGGGGGTTATGCAAATAGACTCAAAATGACCCCAATATGATAAACTATAAAGTCACGGAGTTTCAGCTCTCCATTTTTGTCGTTCCGGAGATAGCGCAGGAAGTTTGGTAGGGGGGGGCCATAATGCCCCCCCCCCAGGCCAGGTAGGGCTAAAGGGTCAACGGCAGCCATCTTGAATAATTTTTCCTGTTATTCTTGTTTGTTTTCGCCAAATTGTTGTGTGACGTATGTACTGATTGAATTTATCCCAAATATTTATAGTCAAATATATCATAATCAGTGATCGAGATCATCCATGCGACAATTCAGCATGATATAATAACCAGGAAATGCCTCATGGCGGCCATCTTGGATATTTCGATTTCCCCAAGGATGCCAAGGTGGCATCACCCGGTTTCGTGATCAGCGCATCGAAAAGATATAGAAAGCATCAAAAAACATTAGGTGGACTGTATTTCCATGTTTTTCGACCGGCTCCCGGACTAAAAAACATGTTGTACTTGACTATTCATTGCCGGATCAACCCGGCGACCCCCCATGGTATTGATGTATCCATAGTTTATCTTAGATATCATCGGGCGGCAGTACTTATAAACTGCACTCTGAGGAGACGAACCAGCAATACTAATGAAGTCAGGCAGATACGGACACAACGGGAACGGTAAAAGGGACATGGTAAAATAACACCAATGAAACAACTCTGTGAACTGAAACTGTAAACGAGAGCCAAATATTTCCAAAATTCTGTAATAAACAACCAACGGATCGTCCATACACGGATTCCACTTCACTCCCTACAAGTTTGGGCATTTTAGGCAACAAAACTCCATGTGAAGCATCGTGTTTGCGTCCGGAAGCTACATTGATTGACATAGCTCTACGTATCCGTGAATGTTTTGACGACGACCATGTCGTTTCTTCTGGGACTTCAAAGAGTTTGTTCTTCAACATTTTCTCCGCATAAACTGGGCCTTTGTCAAAATATACCGAGATCCCACGAAGATGGCGTATCACACTCGAACGCCGTTCGTTCATTGGCTGTTATTTTAATAGGACGGTTCCAGTAATAGCTGTACTGTCCACATGTGCGTGCATGGCTGGTACGGTGTATACAGATCTCCATTATGAAGGACGAATGTTGTATCAACGAATACGAAATTGACGAGTTGCACTTCTTGTGATGAACAATAGTGACTCTCTCCATCGTAACAAACCAATTTTGCGAGTATTTTCTGCTATATTGTCTAGTCGTATTACAGGCCATGTACTCTAGATTGACGGTAGGAGATTTAGCCGGAAACATATGCCGGATTAGTGCATTAGATGAGAGGTTATTCCGATATCAGAGAATTGGCGTCTACTGTGAATAGTTTTTATCTGTTTCCAGCTTCATTGACGGATGGTCACAAATCTGCATTCTTACAATTCAGCTGTCAGCTGTTGTAAAGGCCTAATCGATACGGGTTTACGCCTGACATCGTCCGACACTGGAAACTCATCATCGCTGTCCGAGTCCATGCGATTGGTTGAGGGTTTTTCAACCGGAGGATCAGGCTGTGCAGCTCTGTTATTTTATGTGTTCTACATGGCTATATAACAGTACCTTTGAAGACAAGGGCAAATAACAATTTTGCTATTTTCTATATGGGTGATACTTTTTATTGACACGAAAAATTAGTGACATGACATTGTTTTAAAGCTGAAGCTGAGTAAGATGAAACTAGGCGTTTATAGGTCTGTGTCATTATTATCGTTACCTGTATGCTCTCCCGTCATGAATGTAATATTTAAGAATATCCGCTATTATAACCCGATATATGAACGTGTGAAATCAGAATAATAACAGGAACTCACGAGCTTCGCATCTTCAAATTCTAAATCATCAATATATATTAGAATATAAATAGTCACAAATGTGAAAACGGCGAGCTTTCGAATAACATATACGTGCAACGCTGGCTTGCCCAGGCATGTGGGAAGGGGAGGGGATTTTAGCCTCCCTCTAAGTATTCCTCGTGACACTTGAGCTAGGGAGGTGAAAATTACCACACTTATCCCTTGGCAGCACTATATCATAGGCCGTTTGGCAGCTATGATGACGTCCTAGTGACGTCGTTTAAAAAAAGGCTTTTTTTGGTCAGATTTTTAGAATTTTTTGTTCATGTGTTTTCTTCGCAAAAACTGCATGCTAAATTAGTAAATAATAATTTGGTGTGGACTTGTAGGGTTAATTTGAAAATAGGTTATAAGTTTATGCTTTATAAGCTTTATGATACGCTATATCACGAGAAAAGGAGATACCAGTAAATATTGGATACTAGAAAACACAAAAATAATAGGAAAAACTAGAAACGCCGAATTGACATTCATATATTGAATGATTATTACTAAACCTGTAAACGAGAGCCAAATATTGTCAATATACTGTAATAATCAACCAGCAAGCGGATTCCACTTCACTTCAGTACAAATGATGAAATTCTAGGCAATAAAACCCCGTGTGAAGTATTCTATTTACGTCCGGTATCTACATTGATTGACATAGCCGTACTGACATTGCGGCCCTCTGTCGGTACCAGATAGCACCTTTATCAGGTTTTCTTTCCTTATTCATAACAGCCCCCCCCCCCCCCCCCCCTCGATGTCGGATCGAAACATCAATGACTACAAGTATAGTTCATCTACTCAATATGGCAGCTCTCTGTTCAATTTAAGGTTACGTATTCAAAATCAAAACTAAAACAAGGTCAAAATTTGTCACTGTTTTTGTTATTTTATTATTTGAATATTCAGTATTGGGTCTAGTATTTGGTGAAAAAAACAACAAATTAAATCAGAATTCCAATAATAAATGGTTGAATTTTAGGTCTGATATTTACTCCTAAAATATGTTTAAACAAAATATATTGATATTCCAGGAAGGTGGCGTATGATACTCCAACGCCGTCCGTTCATTGGCTGTTATTTTAATAGGTCGGTTCCAGTTATAGCTGTACTGTCCACATGTGCGTGCAGGGCTGGTACGGAGTATACAGACCTGCACTATGGAAGTTGAATGTTATCAACGATTTCGGAATTGACGAGTTGCAGTTCTTGTGATGAACAATAGTGACTCTCTCCATCGTAACAAACCAATTTTGCGAGTATTTTCTGCTATATTGTCTAGTCGTATTACAGACCATGTACTCTAGATTGACGGTAGGAGATTTAGCCGGAAACATATGCCGGATTAGTGCATTAGATGAGAGGTTATTCCAATATCAGAGAATTGGCGTCTACTGTGAATAGTTTTTATCTGTTTCCAGCTTCATTGACGGATGGTCACAAATCTGCATTCTTACAATTCAGCTGTCAGCTGTTGTAAAGGCCTAATCGATACGGGTTTACGCCTGACATCGTCCGACACTGGAAACTCATCATCGCTGTCCGAGTCCATGCGATTGGTTGAGGGTTTTTCAACCGGAGGATCAGGCTGTGCAGCTCTGTTATTTTATGTGTTCTACATGGCTATATAACAGTACCTTTGAAGACAAGGGCAAATAACAATTTTGCTATTTTCTATATGGGTGATACTTTTTATTGACACGAAAAATTAGTGACATGACATTGTTTTAAAGCTGAAGCTGAGTAAGATGAAACTAGGCGTTTATAGGTCTGTGTCATTATTATCGTTACCTGTATGCTCTCCCGTCATGAATGTAATATTTAAGAATATCCGCTATTATAACCCGATATATGAACGTGTGAAATCAGAATAATAACAGGAACTCACGAGCTTCGCATCTTCAAATTCTAAATCATCAATATATATTAGAATATAAATAGTCACAAATGTGAAAACGGCGAGCTTTCGAATAACATATACGTGCAACGCTGGCTTGCCCAGGCATGTGGGAAGGGGAGGGGATTTTAGCCTCCCTCTAAGTATTCCTCGTGACACTTGAGCTAGGGAGGTGAAAATTACCACACTTATCCCTTGGCAGCACTATATCATAGGCCGTTTGGCAGCTATGATGACGTCCTAGTGACGTCGTTTAAAAAAAGGCTTTTTTTGGTCAGATTTTTAGAATTTTTTGTTCATGTGTTTTCTTCGCAAAAACTGCATGCTAAATTAGTAAATAATAATTTGGTGTGGACTTGTAGGGTTAATTTGAAAATAGGTTATAAGTTTATGCTTTATAAGCTTTATGATACGCTATATCACGAGAAAAGGAGATACCAGTAAATATTGGATACTAGAAAACACAAAAATAATAGGAAAAACTAGAAACGCCGAATTGACATTCATATATTGAATGATTATTACTAAACCTGTAAACGAGAGCCAAATATTGTCAATATACTGTAATAATCAACCAGCAAGCGGATTCCACTTCACTTCAGTACAAATGATGAAATTCTAGGCAATAAAACCCCGTGTGAAGTATTCTATTTACGTCCGGTATCTACATTGATTGACATAGCCGTACTGACATTGCGGCCCTCTGTCGGTACCAGATAGCACCTTTATCAGGTTTTCTTTCCTTATTCATAACAGCCACCCCCCCCCCCCCCCTCGATGTCGGATCGAAACATCAATGACTACAAGTATAGTTCATCTACTCAATATGGCAGCTCTCTGTTCAATTTAAGGTTACGTATTCAAAATCAAAACTAAAACAAGGTCAAAATTTGTCACTGTTTTTGTTATTTTATTATTTGAATATTCACTATTGGGTCTAGTATTTGGTGAGAAAAACAACAAATTAAATCAGAATTCCAATAATAAATGGTTGAATTTTAGGTCTGATATTTACTCCTAAAATATGTTTAAACAAAATATATTGATATTCCAGGAAGGTGGCGTATGATACTCCAACGCCGTCCGTTCATTGGCTGTTATTTTAATAGGTCGGTTCCAGTTATAGCTGTACTGTCCACATGTGCGTGCAGGGCTGGTACGGAGTATACAGACCTGCACTATGGAAGTTGAATGTTATCAACGATTTCGGAATTGACGATTTGCAGTTTTTGTGATGAACAATAGTGACCCTCTCCATCGTAACAAGCCAATTTTGCAAGTATTTTCTGCTATATTGTCTAGTCGTATTTCAGGCCATGTACTCTAGATTGACGGTAGGAGATTTAACCGGAAACATATGCCGGATTAGTGCATTAGATGAGAGGTTATTCCGATATCTGAGAATTGGCGTCTACTGCGAATATAGTTTGATCTGTTTCCAGCTGTATTGATGGATGGTCACAAATGTGCATTCTTACAATTTAGCTGTCAGATGTTGTAAAGGCCTAATCGATACGGGTTTACGCCTGACATCGTCCGACACTGGAAACTCATCATCGCTGTCCGAGTCCATGGGATTAGTTTTCTAACCGGAGGATCGAGCTGTGTAGCTCTGTCTTTTTATGTTATCTAAACGGCTTTGTACCAGGGCCTTTAGCGACAAGGGCAAATCACAATTTTGTTATTTTCTGTATGGGTGACACGTTTTATTGGTACGAACAATTTAGTGACATGGAATTGTTTTAAAGCTGAAATTGAGTAAGCTGAATCTAGGCGTTTTTGCTTCATCAACCTATAGCCAAACAGAGTGATTATTATTACCGTTACCTGTATGTTATCCCGTCGTGAATGTAACATCTAAAAAGATCCGCTATTATATAACATAATATATGAACGCGTGAAATCAGAATAATAACAGGAACTCGCGAGCATCGCAACTTCAAATTCTAATTAATAGATATCATCGATACATATTAGAATATAAATAGTCACAAATGTGAAAACGGCGAGCTTTCGAATAACCTATGTGCAACGCTTGCCATTAACCCTATCTGGCCTGGGCGTTTTGAGACCTGTCCAGGCATGTGGGGGCATGGGAGGGGAGAGGGGATTTTGGCCTCCCTCTAAATATTTCTCGTGCCTCTTGAGCTAGGGAGGTGAAACTTATCACACTATACCATAGGCCGTTTTGCCTATGATGACGTCCTAGTGACGTCGTTTTCAAAAAGGCGTTTTTGGTCGATTTTTTTGTCAGATTTTTTGAATTTTTTGTTCGTGTGTTTTCTTCGCAAAAACTGCATGCTAAATTAGTAAATAATAATTTGGTGTGGCCTTGTAGGGCTAATTTGAAAATAGGTTATAAGTGCGATTAATACTGAGATTTTTGGCATGTTTCATGAGAGCTTTATGATATGCTATATGACGTGAAAAGGACATACCAGTAAATATTGGATAATAGAAAACAGAAAAATAATAGAAAAAACTGGAAACGTCGAATTAACATTCATATATATTGAAGAATTAGGAGAACACAGATTGTCATTGAAGGATGATCTTCATATATATTTTCTTGGCATAATTACGAGGAGGAAACGGTAAGAATTCATCGATATCTCAGTGTTGAGACTGTTTTAGCATTTAAACATTGCAAAGTCGTTCAAACAAATTACTGGATTCGAGTCGTGGCCCTATGTGTTAAAGACGTCCGGGTTGTATAGCAATAACACAAGGCGAGTCTTGCAGAAGGGAGATCCTCTGTACGTCTAATGTCATGTCCATGCACCGGATTTAAATTACACCATTGGACACAGGATACCACAATATTGTTCCTTGTGACTACAATTAGACATCAGATTGTTCGACTTTCCGCGTTGCAAATTGAAGCTTATCCCACAAAATACGAAAACCGTCCGAGGAAATTGATGTAATTGACAAGCAAAGCCATTGTAACTGAGTGCTTAGTCACTGCTGTTTCCATCGGTTCATTTGTGAAATGTGCCCCGAGTCAAAGCTAATCTATTCTTACCTTGACGGCCAAGATCGTAGGAACGACATTCACAGGAAACAAATTTGAGATTTTTTTTTAGAGAAATGGTTCCCCGGCAACCGTCGTCAACTGTATAAACGATGACTTTCCCATACTTCTTGTTATTCTAAATGAACAACTTGCCGCCGAGGTGACAGCGATGTTCTACGCTAGCTCTCCGGTAGACGTTACGGTAGGACGTCTGGTGGCTAGAGTATGAATTAAGGGTGAGCACCACAGTTTCGTAGGAATGGCCGCTCTTCTAATTTCATAATAAGGAAAACCGATCGTTTATGACCACATGATAATTCTTCAAATGTTTATAGTTGCTGATATCTATAGTACCATCCTGTCAGTCTTTCAAACGAACATATCCGGATCGCTGGCAGGGTTCGCCTACAGACCGGCTGGGTTCAGTGAGTAACGTATCAATGGCCTCAGTCATACCCCTTTGGTGAACACTGAAGCGTTTAGGAAAGTGTTCAGAAACTAAACATGTGTAGGCTTAAACATCTCAAATGTTCATATTGAACCGGGAAATGCGTTTAGGAAGGTGTTATATGTATCATATGATTCCGAACCTAATGATGGCATACCGAACAAACAGAACGATGGCATACAGAACAAACACAATGATGGCATATCGAACAAACACAATGATGCAAAACCGAACAAACAGAATGATGACATACCGAACAAACAGAATGATGACATACCGAACAAACAGAATGATGGCATACAGAACAGAATGATGACCTACCGAACAAACAGAATGATAACATACAGAACAGAATAATGACATACCAAGCAGAACCATATGCACTCAAGAAGACGTGCAGACAGGAGTCACAAGGCGAGTCAAATAAAGTAGAGGGTTACCATTCCCAATTGAAGTCCGTTCCATCTCCATCCAGATTGGATTGATTGGCATATCAAGTGAGAGATACTCGAATAAATAAACAACAGGTTGTGGAATTGAATGAATGCACATATAATGACTGCAAGTAAGCGAGAGTACAAAGCAATTAGCGCCCGAGGCTTATGCTGGTTCGTTCTTTTCTGTTGATTCCAGAAACGAGTGGAAGGTTTGACAGACAATAGTCAAAACCCCATCAGAATTGAGGCAATATTGGCATGGAGTCTGGCGACAGAGAGGTCGCATTAGCATCACTCACGGTTAGTTATTCCGTTAAGGTTCCACATTTGGTTATCCGAGTGGTATCTTTATACACATGTAGTACTTGACTATTCATTGCGGATCAACCCGGCGACCCGTCATGGTATTGATCATCTTCACCAGCCAAGTCAACTACATCGCAAAGCTCTCTACGCTGCCTTGACATTCTTGGCTGGTGGCAGAGGAGTACTGCTCCGCGCCACCTAGCGGAAGTTTCAACGATGAGCGACTTTTTGCTTCCAGGAGTTGTTCCCCTTCAATTTCAAATCGACCACACTCATAAGGCGATTCGTTATCGTTCGACCGTGCAGCGCGTCCCAAAAGCTGATTCAACTGATCAGAACACCGATAGTGGCCGTGAAAATGCTTCTCCTGTTGGGGGTTTTCCGGCAGAATTTCCACACACATTCGACACAGCTCGTTCTTAGTGGGGCCGCCATCGTATCGTATCGTATCGTATCCTTCCATCTTGGTAATCAACTGCTACGTAACGCCCATTCTGATTGGATGCAGCGAGCCGTCTCTGCATTCCACTCATCGATGAGGATTCACGTTCCAACTTTACTAGAGAAGTATGCCAAGGCAATGTACAGAGCAACGTGATGTACGTCGACTTGGCTAGAGAAGATGGGTATTGATGTATCCAAAGTTTATCTTAGATATCATCACGCGGCAGTATACTTATAAACTGCACTCTGTCGACACGACTGTTGCTATATTATGCTAACATGTCCACTGTTCACTCAACCAGCAACATTGATGAAGTCAGTAAGGTACGAAGCAACGGAACCGTAAAAGGGACATGGTGTCTATAGGCGGATTCCACTGCACTCCGGTAAAAGTTTAGGCATTTTAGGCAATAAAACCTCGTGTGAAGTATCGTGATGGTGTTCGGTAGCTGCATTGATTGACATAGCCATACTGACATTGCGGCCCTCTGTCAGTACGAGGCAGCACCCCTTCCAGGCTTCCTTTCCTTATTCCTATCAGCGCCCCCCCGCGGTGTATGACCGAAAAATTCCTGACTACAAGTATAGTCTATCTACCAATATGGCAGCTCAACTCTTAGATTTAAGGCTACGAATCCATGACCAAAACCAAAAGAAGGTCAAAATTGGTTATTGTTTTTGTTATTTTATTATTTAAATATTCAGTATTGGGTCTAGTATTTGGTGAAAAAAGAAATCGAAATTCCAATAATAAATGGTTGAATTTTAGGTTTGAAAATTTACTCCTAAAATATGTTTAAACAAAATATACTGAGATTCCATGATGACACTCGAACGCCGTCCGTTCATTGGTTGTTATTTTAATAGGACAGTTCGAGTAATAACTGTACTGTCCACATGTGCGTGCAGGGCTGGTACGGAATATACAGATCTCCATTATGAAGGACGAATGTTATCAACGAATACGGAATTGACGATTTGCAGTTTTTGTGATGAACAATAATATCTCCATCGTAACAAGCCAAGTTTGTGAGTATATGCCATGCACTCTAGATTGACGGTAGGAGATTTAGCGGGAAACATATGCCGGATTTATAGATGAGAGGTTATTCCGATATCAGAGAATTGGCGTCTGCTGCGAATAGTTTGATCTGTTTCCAGTTTTATTGACGGATGGCCACAAATGTGGATTCATACAATTCAGCTGTCAGTTGTTGTACAGGCCTAATCGATACGGGTTTACGCCTGACATCGTCCGACACTGGAAACTCATCATCGCTGTCAGATTCCATGCGATTAGTTGAGGAGGATTTTCTAACCGGAGGATCGAGCTGTGTAGCTCTCTCTTTTTATGTGTTCTAAGCGGTTATATACTTGTGCCTTTAGAGACATGGGCAAATAACAATTTTGTTATTTTCTGTATGGGTGACACGTTTTATTGGTACGAACAATTTAGTGATATGAAAATGTTTTAAAGCTGGAATTGAGTAAACTGAATTTAGGCGTTTATAGGTCTATGTCATTGCGTCGTCAACATATAGCCAAACAAAATAATTATTATTGTATTACGTTAACTGGAAGTTCTTCCGTCACGAATGTAATATTTAAAAAGATCCGCTATTCTAATACAATATATTAACGTGTGAAGTCAAAATAATAACAGAAACTTGCGAGCATCGCCACATCAAATTCTCATCAATACAGGTTATCGGTACATATTAGAATATAGATACTCACAAATGTGGAAATGTCGAGCTTTCGAATGACATATGTGCAACGCTTGACATTAACCCTACCTGGCCTGAGCTTTTTGGTTGGACGCTTGGACGCTTTGGTGATGTCACGGTAACGTTGGTTTCAAAAACAGTTTTATTCTTGTCCATCTTTTGGCCAGATTTTTCGAAACATTTATTTATGTGTTTTACTGCACGATAAATTAGTAAATAATAATTTGATGTGGAATAAAACCATTTTTGCCCACATTTTCTCGCATAAAAGCAGGAATTTTGAAGCAAAATGAGGAAAACATCATTATTCTTGTATCCCACATGGTCGCCATTTTGAATTATCCCATGAACCTCTGCACGTGGGGTTATGCAAATAGGCTCATAATGACCTCAATATGATAGACTACAAAGTAGCGAAGTGTCAGCACTATTTTTTCCGTGTGGTATCAGAGAAAGGGTGGAAAGTTCTATAGGTCTGGTAGGATTAATTTGAAATTGTCATGTATGACTAGTACTAAGATTTTTGGCCGTGTTTCGTGTGAGCTTTGTGATTCGCTATCACATGAAAAAGAGACACCAATAATATTGGATACTCGAAAACACAAAAAATAATAGGAAAAACAAGAAACGCCGAATTGAAATTGATATATTGAAGGATTAGGGGAAACACAGATGAGTGAGTGAGTGAATATAAAACGTCGCTTTCAGCTATATTTCAGTCATATCACGACGTTGGGTCCTATTCCTTTTTACATCCGGGAACCACACGGGTGGGGTCCTATTCCTTTTCACACCCGGGAACCCCACAGGTGCGTCAGCCTCTTACGACAAGCTCTCTGGGGAGCTGAGGATTATTCTTATCATGACCTGCGGTGTGCACAACGACATCCCATGTCAATCCCCGGAAGTCCCACGGGGCGAAACACAGATGATCAGCGAAAGGTGATATTGGTATATAATTGGGTGAAACCAATACCTCTTCGGGAGGATTCGGTCAGACTTAATCGACATCGCACGAGTGTTGAGACTTTTTCAGCATTTAAAACTTAGAAAAATCGTTCAACCAAATTGCTGGGTTCCGGTCGTGACTCTGGGTGATGAAGATTAATAGCAATAACACGAGGCCAGTCGACCAGAAGGAAGATCCCCCGTACGTCTAATGTAACGTCCGTGCACCTGATTTAAATTACACCATTGGACACAGGATACCACAATATTGTTCCTTGTGACCACAATTAGACATCAGATTGTTCGACTTTCCGCGTTGCAAATTGAAGCTTATCCCCCAAAATACGAAAACCGTCCAAGGAAATTGATGTAATTGACAAGCAAAGCCATTGTAAATGAGTAGTTAGTCACTGCTGTTTCCATAGGTTCATTTGAGAAATGTGCCCCGAGTCAAAGCTAACCTATCCTTACCTTGAAGGCCCCGATCGTATTAACGACATTCACAAGAAACACACTGGAGGGCTACTTGTTTGGTGAAATGGTTCTCTGGCATCCATCGTGAAATGTATAAACGGTTCCTTTCTCATACTTCTTGTTATTCTGAATGAACAACTTGCCGCCGAGGTGACAGCGATGTTCTACGCTAGCTCTCCGGTAGACGTTACGGTAGGACGTATCTGGTGGCGCGAGAATGAATTAAAGGTGGCACCACAGTTTCGTAGGAATGACCCCTCTAATTTCATAATAAAGAAGACCGACCGTTTATGACTACATGATAATTCTTATGTTTATAGTTGCTGATATGTATAGTACCATCCTGTCAGTCTTTCAAACGAACATATGCGAATCGATGGCAGGGTTCGCCTACAGACCGGCTGGGTTCAGTGAGTAACGTATCAATGGCCTCAGTCATACCCCTTTGGTGAACACTGAAGCGTTTATGAAAGTGTTCAGAAACTAAACATGTGTAGGCTTAAACATCTCAAATGTTCATAATGAACCCCGAAATGCGTTTAGGAAGGTGTTATATAGGTTATATGATTCCGAACCTAATGATGACATACCGAACAAACAGAATGATGGCATACCGAACCTAATGATGACATACCGAACAAACTGAAACAGAATGATGGCATACCGAACAGAATGATGGAATACCGAACAAACAGAATGATGGCATACCGAACAGAATGATGGAATACCGAACAAACAGAATGATGGCATACCGAACAGAATGATGGAATACCGAACAAACAGAATGATGGCATACCGAACGGAATGATGGCATACCGAACAGAACGATATGACCTTAAGGAGACGTGCAGGAAGGAGTCACAAGTTGAGTCAGATGAAGCATAAGGATACCATTCCCAATTGAAGTCCGTTCCTTCTCCGTCCGGATTCACAAGGCCTCCTCATGGAGTGATTGGCTTATCAAGGGAGAGATACTCGAATAAATAAACATCAGCTTGTGGGATTGAATGAATGCACATATAATGACTGCAAGTAAGCGGGAGTCCAAAGCAATTAGCGTCCGGGGTTTATGCTGGCTCGTTCTTTTCTGTTGATTCCAGAAACGAGTGGAAGGGTTGACAGACAATGGTCAAAACCCCATCAGAATTGAGGCAATATTGGCATGGAGTCTGGCGACAGAGAGATCGCATTAGCATCACTCCCGGTTAGTTCTTCCGTTAAGGTTCCACATTTAGTTATCCGAGTCGTATCTTTATACACATGTAGTACTTGACTATTCATTGCGGATCAACCTGGCGACCCCTCATGGTATTGATGCATCCATAGTTTATCTTAGATATCATCGACCGGCAGTACTTATAAACTGCACTCTGTCGAGACGACTGTTGCAACATTAGGCAAATCACTAGTGTGACTGTCCACTCAACCAGCAACATTAATGGAGCCAGAAAGGTGATACGGAGATACGGAACCTTAAAAAGGACACAGTTAAAAAAAAAATAGCCCAGAACGGATGCACTGAACCAGTAAACGGGAGTCAAATATTGTCAAAATTCTGTAATAACAACCAACGGATCGTCAATAAGCGGAGTACACTTCACTCCGGTATAAGTTTAGGCATACAGGCAATATACCCCGTATGAAGTATCGTGTTTGCATCCGGTAACTACATTGATTGACATAGCCATACTGATATTGCGGCCAACGGTCAGCACAACCTCTATCAGGCTTTCTTTCCTTATTCATAACAGCCCCCCCCCCCCGCCCTCGGTGTCGGATCGAAAACTAATATAGTCTATTTACCAATATGGCAACTCAACTCCTTGATTTAAGGCTACGTATCCAAGACCAAAACCAAAGGTATGTAAAAATTTGTCATTGTTTTTGTTATTTTTTTATTTGAATATTTAGCATTGGGTCTAATATTTGGTGAAAAAGAAATTGAAATCAAATTTCCAATAAGAAATGGTTGGATTTTAGGTTTGAAAATTTACTCCTAAAATATGTTTAAACAAAATATACTGAGATTCCACGAAGGTGGCGTATGACACTCGAACGCCGTTCGTTCATTGGCTGTTATTTTAATAGGACGGTTCGAGTTACAACAGTATTGTCCACATGTGTGTGTACTATAGTGACTATATCTCCATCGTAACAAGTCAAATTTGTGAGTGTATGCCATGTACTCTAGATTGACGGTATAGAAGATTTAGCCGGAAACATATGCCGGATTTATAGATGAGAGGTTATTCCGATATCAGAGAATTGGCGTCTACTGTGAATAGTTTTATCTGTTTCTAGCTTTATTGACGGATGGACACTTATAATTCAGCTGTCAGCTGTTGTAAAGACCTAAACGATACGGGTTTACGCCTGACATCGTCCGACACTGGAAAGTCATCATCGCGTTCCGATTCCAAACGATTAGTTGAGGAGGGTTTTTCAACCGGAGGATCGGGCTGTACCGCTCTGTCTTTTTATGTGTTCTACATGGCTATATAACAGTGCCTTTAAAGACAAGGGCAAATAACAATTTTGCTATTTTCTGTATGGGTGACACGAAATCATCACTATTGACACGAAATATTAGTGACATGACATTGTTTTATCCCTACCTGGCCTGGGGGGCACTCGCCCCCTGTTGGTTTTTTGCTTCCATCTCCGGAACGGCAAAAAATTGAGAGCTGATACTGGGGTCATTTTGAGCCTATTTGCATGACCCCCGAGCAGAGGATCATGGGTAAATTCAAAATGGCGGTCATGTGGGGGTACCAGAAAAGTGATGTTTTCGCCATGTTTCTTAAAAAATTACCCAAAAATTCAGCATGTTGATTCAACGCGATTCTATGCGTTTTACTGAAATCATATGTCTTAGTATCGCCAAAAAACACCCCCTGATTTGTTCCCCTCCCTCCCTTCCCCCATTAACCCTACCAGGCCTGGAGGAGGGGGGCCAAAACGCCCCCCCTACCAAACTTTCTCCGATATCTCCGGAACGCCAAAAAATGGAGAGCTGAAACTCCGTGACGTTATCGGTATCATATTGGGGTCATTTTGAGCCTATTGGCATAACCTCACGAGCAGAGGACCATGGGTAAAATGGCGTCTATGTGGGGTACCAGAGAAAGTGATGTTTTCGTCATATTTCTTCAAAGATTTTGCTTTTTTGTACGGAAAAGTGGGTAAAACTTATTTTATTTCATATCAGATTATTATTTACTAATTTATCATGCAGTCTCTGCGAAGAAAAAAACAAAAATAAAAATAATACGTCCTAGTGACGTCGTTTTCAAAAAAAGTCCTTTAAAAAAAAACACTTTTTTGGTCGATTTTTTTTGTCAGATTTTTAGACGTTTTTGTTCATGTGTTCTTCGCAAAAACTGCATGCTAAATTAGTAAATAATAATTTGGTGTGGCCTTGTAGAGTTAATTTGAAAATAGGTTATAAGCGTGATTAATTTTGAGATTTTTGGCATGTTTCATGTGAGCTTTATGATACGCTATATCACCTGAAAAGGACATATCAGTAAATATTGGATAGTATAAAACAGAAAAATAACAGGAAAAGCTAGAAACGTCGAATTGACATTCATATATTGAAGGATTAGGAGAAACACAGATGGTCACTGATGGATGATCTTCATATACAGTTTCGTGGCATAATTACCAGGAGGAAACGCTAAGAATTCATCGATATCGCACGAGTGTTTGAGGCTGTTTAAGCATTTAAACACTGAAAAAATCGTTCGATCAAATTACTGGGTTCCGGTCGTGACACTCGGTGGAAAAGATGACCGGGTTCTACAGCAGTAACACAAGGCAAGAAGGAAGCTCTTCTGCACGTCTAATGTCATGTCCGTGTACCTGATTTAAATTACACCATTGGACACAGGATACCACAATATTTTTCCTTGTGACCACAATTAGACATCAGATTGTTCGACTTTCCTCGTTGCAAATTGAAGCTTATCCCGCAAAATACGAAAACCGTCCGAGGAAATTGATGTAATTGACAAGCAAAGCCATTGTAAATGAGTGGTTAGTCACTGCTGTTTCCATCGGTTCATTTGAGAGATGTTCCCCGAGTCAAAGCTAACCTATCCTTACCTTGAAGGCCGAGATCGTATTAACGACATTCACAGGAAACAAAGTTGGGGGTTACTTTTTCTTAGCGAAATGATTCTCTGACATTCATGTATAAACGGTGACGGCCGCATTCTTATTATTCTAAGTGAACAATTTATCACCGCGGGGACAGCGATGTCATACTAGTAGCATAAGGATACCTTTCCCAATTGAAGTCCGTTCCTTCTCCGTCCGGATTCACAAGGCCTCCTCATGGGGTGATTGCCATATCAAGGGAGACATACTCGAATAAATAAACATTGGGTTGTGGGATTGAATGAATGCACATATAATGACTGCAAGTACGCGAGAGTCCAAAGCAATTAGCGTCCGGGGTTTATGCTGGCTCGTTCTTTTCTGTTGATTCCAGAAACGACTAGAAGGGTTGACAGACAATAGTCAAAACCCCATCAGAATTGAGGCAATATTGGTATGGAGTCTGGCGTCAGAGAGGTCGCATTAGCATCACTCCCGGTTAGTTCTTCCGTTAAGGCTCCACATTTAGTTATCCGAGTGGTATCTTTATACACATGTAGTTCTTGGCTATTCATTGCGGATCAACCCGGCGACCCCCCATAGTATCTATTTATCCATAGTTTCTGTTAGATATCATCGGGCGGCAGTATACTTATAAACTGCGCTCTGTCGAGACGATTGTTGCTATATTATGCTAACCTGTCCACTGTTCACTCACCCAGCAACATTGATGAAGTCAGTAAGGTACGGAGCAACGGAACCGTAAAAGTGACATGGTGTCTATACGCAGATTCCACTTCACTCCGGTAAAAGTTTAGGCGTTTTAGTCAATAAAACCTCGTGTGAAGTATCGTGATGGTGTTCGGTAGCTGCATTGATTGACATAGCCATACTGACATTGCGGCCCTCTGTCAGTACCAGGTAGCACCTCTACCAGGCTCCCTTTCCTTATTCCTATCAGTGCCCCCCCCGCGGTGTATGACCGAAAATTAATGACTCCAAATATAGTCTATCTACCAACTCAACTCTTAGATTTAAGGCTATACGAATCCATGACCAAAACCAAAAGAAGGTCAAAATTGGTCATTGTTTTTGTTATTTTATTATTTAAATATTCAGTATTGGGTCTGGTATTTGGTGAAAAAAATATATCCAAATTTCAATAATAAATGGTTGAATTTTAGGTTTGAAAATTTACTCCTAAAATATGTTTAAACAAAATATACTGAGATTCCATGATGACACTCGAACGCCGTTCATTCATTGGTCAACTCTTAGATTTAAGGCTATACGAATCCATGACCAAAACCAAAAGAAGGTCAAAATTGGTCATTGTTTTTGTTATTTTATTATTTAAATATTCAGTATTGGGTCTGGTATTTGGTGAAAAAAATATATCCAAATTTCAATAATAAATGGTTGAATTTTAGGTTTGAAAATTTACTCCTAAAATATGTTTAAACAAAATATACTGAGATTCCATGATGACACTCGAACGCCGTTCATTCATTGGTTGTTATTTTAATAGGACAGTTCGAGTAATAACTGTACTGTCCACATGTGCGTGCAGGGCTGGTACGGAGTATACAGATCTCGTTTACGAAGGACGAATGTTATCAACGAATACGGAATTGACGATTTGCAGTTTTTGTGATGAACAATAATATCTCCATCGTAACAAGCCAAGTTTGCGAGTATATGCCATGTACTCTAGATTGACGGTATAGGAGATTTAGCGGCAAACATATGCCGGATTTATAGATGAGAGGTTATTCCGATATCAGAGAATTGGCGTCTGCTGCGAATAGTTTTATCTGTTTCCAGTTTTATTGACGGATGGCCACAAATGTGCATTCTTACAATTCAGCTGTCAGTTGTTGTAAAGGCCTGATCGATACGGGTTTATGCCTGACATCGTCCGACACTGGAAACTCATCATCGCTGTCCGAGTCCGTGCGATTGGTCGAGGAGGGTTTTCTAACCGGAGGATCGAGCTGTGTAGCTCTCTCTTTTTATGTGTTCTAAGCGGTTATATACCAGTGCCTTTAGAGACATGGGCAAATAACAATTTTGTTATTTTCTGTATGGGTGACACGTTTTATTGATACGAAGAATTTAGTGACATGAAATTGTTTTAAAGCTGGAATTGAGTAAGCTGAATTTAGGCGTTTATAGGTCTATGTCATTGCGTCATCAACATATAGCCAAACAAAATAATTATTATTGTATTACGTTAACTGGAAGTTCTTCCGTCACGAATGTAATATTTAAAAAGATCCGCTATTCTAATACTATATATTAACGTGTGAAGTCAAAATAATAACAGAAACTCGCGAGCATCGCCACATCAAATTCTCATCAATACAGGTTATCGGTACATATTAGAATATAAATACTCACAAATGTGGAAACGTCGAGCTTTCGAATGACACATGTGCAACGCTTGCCATTAACCCTACCTGGCCTGAGCTTTTTGGTTGGACGCTTGGACGCTATGGTGATGTCACGGTAACGTTGGTTTCAAAAACAGTTTTATTCTTGTCCATCTTTTGGCCAGATTTTTCGAAACATTTATTTATGTGTTTTACTGCACGATAAATTAGTAAATAATAATTTGATGTGGAATAAAACCATTTTTGCCCACTTTTTCTCGCATAAAGGCAGGAATTTTTAAGAAAACTGATGAAAACATCCCTATTCTTGTATCCCACATGGTCGCCATTTTGAATTCACCCATGATCCTCTGCTCGTGGGGTTATGCAAATAGGCTCAAAATGACCTCAATATGATAGACTACAAAGTAGCGAAGTGTCAGCACTATTTTTTCCGTGTGGTATCAGAGAAAGGGTGGAAAGTTCTATATAGGTCTGGTAGGATTAATTTGAAATTGTCATGTATGATTAGTACTAAGATTTTTGGCCGTGTTTCGTGTGAGCTTTGTGATTCGCTATCACATGAAAAAGAGACACCAATAATATTGGATACTCGAGAACACAAAAATAATAGGAAAAACAAGAAACGCCGAATTGAAATTGATATATCGAAGGATTAGGGGAAACACAGATGAGTGAGTGAGTGAATATAAAACGTCGCTTTCAGCTATATTTCAGTCATATCACGACGTTGGGTCCTATTCCTGTTTACACCCGGGAACCACACGGGTGGGGTCCTATTCCTTTTCACACCCGGGAACCCCACAGGTGCCTCAGTTAGTCGCCTCTTACGACACGCTCTCTGAGGAGCTGAGGCTTATTCTTATCATGACCTGCGGTGTGCACAACGACATCCCATGTCAATCCCGGGAAGCCCCACGGGGCGAAACACAGATGATCAGCGATAGGTGATATTCGTATATAATTGGGTGAAACCAATACCTCTTCAGGAGGATTCGGTCAGACTTCATCGACATCGCACCAGTGTTGAGACTTTTTCAGCATTTCAACATTGGTAAAATCGTTCAACCAAATTACTGGGTTCCGGTCGTGACTCTGGGTGATAAAGATTGAATAACACGAGGCCAGTCGACCAGAAGAAAGATCCTCTGTACGTCTAATGTCACGTCCGTGTACCTGATTTAAATTACACCATTGGACACAGGATACCACAATATTGTTTCTTGCGACCACAATTAGACATCAGATTGTTCGACTTTCCTCGTTGCAAATTGAAGCTTATCCCGCAAAATACGAACCCGTCCAAGAAAATTGATGTAATTGACAAGCAAAGCCATTGTAAATGAGTGGTTAGTCACTGCTGTTTCCATCGGTTCATTTGAGAGATGTTCCCCGAGTCAAAGCTAACTATCCTTACCTTGAAGGCCCCGATCGTATTAACGACATTCACAAGAAACAAACTGGAGGGTTACTTGTTTGGCGAAATGGTTCTCTGGCATCCATCGTGAACTGTATAAACGGTGCCTTTCTCATACTTCTTGTTTTATTCTGAATGAACAACTTGTCGCCGAGGTGACAGCGAAGTTCTACGCAAGGTCTCCGGTAGACGTTATAGTAGGACGTATCTGGTGGTGCGAGAATGAATTAAAGGTGGCACCGCAGTTTCGTAGGAATGACCCTTCTAATTTCATAAAATATGATATGATAGTTGCTGATATCTATAGTACCATCCTGTCAGTCTTTCAAACGAACATATGCGAATCGATGGCAGGGTTCGCCTACAGACCGGCTGGGTTCAGTGAGTAACGTATCAATGGCCTCAGTCATACCCCTTTGGTGAACACTGAAGCGTTTATGAAAGTGTTCAGAAATTAAACATGAGTAGGCTTAAACATCTCAAATGTTCATATTGAACCGGGAAATGCGTTTAGGAAGGTGTTATATGTGTCATATGATTCCGAACCTAATGATGGCATACCGAACAAACAGAATGATGGCATACCGAACAAACAGAATGATGGCATACCGAACGAACAGAATGATGGCATACCGAACAAACAGAATGATGACATACCGAACATACAGAATGATGACATACCGAACAAACAGAATGATGACATACCGAACAAACAGAATGATGGCATACAGAACAGAATGAAGACATACCGAACAAACAGAATGATAACATACAGAACAGAATGATGACATACCAAGCAGAACCATATGACGTACAGGCAGGAGTAACAAGGCGAGGAAAATAAAGTATAGGGATACCTTTCCAAATTGAAGTCCGTTTCTTCTCCGTCCGGATTCACAAGGCCTCCTCATGGAGTGATTGGTATATCAAAGGAGAGATACTCGAATAAATAAACATCAGCTTGTGGGATTGAATGAATGCACATATAATGACTGCAAGTAAGCGAGAGTGCAAAGCAATTAGCGTCCGAGGTTTATGCTGGCTCGTTCTTTTCTGTTAATACCAGAAACGAGTGGAGGGGTTGACAGACAATAGCCAAAACCTCATCAGAATTGAGGCAATATTGGCATTGAGACTGGCGTCAGAGGGAGTGCATTAGCATCACTCCCGGTTAGTTATTCTGTTAAGGTTCCGTTTATACACATGTAGTACTTGACTATTCATTGCGGATCAACCCGGCGACCCCTCATAGTATTGATGTATCCATAGTTTATCTTAGATATCATCGGGCGGCAGTATTTATAAACTGCACTCTGTCGAGACGACTGTTGCTAATTAAGCAAACCAGTAGAATGACTGTCCACTCAACCAGCAACATTAATGAAGCCAGAAAGGTGGTACAGAGTAACGAAACCGTAAAAGGGACATGGTAAAAAAAAAAAAAAAAAAACTGTAAACGAGAGCCAAATATTGCCAAATTTCTGTAATAAACAACCAATGGATCGTTTTTTGCCGGATTCCACTACACTCCGGCTCAAGTTTAAAACCCCGAGTGAAGTATCACGTTTGCGTCCGGTAGCTACATTGATCGACTTAGTCCTACTCACATTGTAGCCCTCTACCAGTATATGGTACATGTACCAAATATGGACACTGATATAAATTGCCGTTATTTCTGTGTATGTATGTTGGAGTTTCCAGTATTTAATCGTAAACACATGAATCTGTAAATTGAACTGTGATATTTCAGTTGACATCAACTGGAATGAGCAAACTGCGCACGAACATAACATACCATAACATAATGTTTTCTATGAAAGGAGCTCGAGGTTGATATCTTTGCATCCGGAACGCCCAGTTGCAGGAAACATCCGGCACCTGCGTTGTATAACGTTCAGAGCATTACCAGAACACACACTGGGAGGGACGCAACGGCTAACTTTAATTTTAGTTTTATCTGACGTGGAGATTCCTGGCACAGATTCCTTCATAATTATTTAAGAAACTTGTGGTGACCGCATTTGTAAACACATTTCGGCCTTACAGTGAACTACATGTCGGTTTTTTCCAAGGAACAGATAGTTGTAGACAACGGTGCCACGCAATTAAACATTAAAACAGGTCTTAAAAAAGGTGATTGTAAATTACAGTGCAACCTAATTTACAGTTGATCGCCTATTAGCAAACGGTAATTATAAAATAGAGTGAAACATTTCACAGTTTAAAGCATGTTAAAAAGCGGTATGTGTCGAATACGGTGTAAGGTAATTTTGTATCCTTCTGCGAGTATAGACTGTGTACCAAATATGTAGGCTCAACTCTTCGATTTAATAACCATGCAGGCCATCTCCCATCGTCCCACAGAACGTTTTCTTCACTTAGCTACCCAGATCGAACACTCGTGTTACTGACAGTTTTTAAAGAATATACAACAGGAAAGTTGCAAAACATCAGTTCCGCGTTTGAGGGTTTTTTTGAAATAAATAAATTAATGCAAAAACCTGAATGTATAAACTCGTCAATGTTTCTTTCTTAGATGCGAATAGATATTAGTGTCATATTTCAAATATCAATTTCTCATTAAAGGTACATTCGATCGTGATAATTTCAGATATTGATATACCGAACTGTGGCGGTTGACCCTAACCTGTTCGGGTTTGTCCGAATTGGTATATGTAGGACCTGCGGTTGGAACAATCGCATGCATTGAACGAAGACACATCCCCAGCAAGCGATGGAACGACATGATCTCTTGGTGGGCCTCGAATTGTCTCCATCACAAAATTAAAAAAAAAACCCAATATTGTCTACGTGAACTATACCGCCGATTTCCTTCCAAATTGTTTAGGCTGTTTGTACTATCGGTCTTCTTATGTAAACTATCAACTATGAACCAGAAGTGTGAGAAATAAAGTAGATAATTTTCACAACTTCTAATCTCGCAGAGTATCCCACAGTCATGCCCTTCGTGAACTAGCGTGTCTGCTTTCCAGATCAAATATTCAAAAACAGATAATTTCATTGGCTCGTTAACGGGGCAACTGATAATGCTTTGTGAAGCTGGATTAGGGCCAAATACCAACCTCACACACAGCGATTCTATTTGACAGAAAACTCACGTGGAAAGACCACATCGACGAACTAGTCCTTCGGTGCAATAAAGACCTGAACCTCATGAGGTGTGTGTCTGGGACAAACTGGGGAGCGAGTAAATATAGTCTGATAAAATTATACCAAACCTTAATCAGGTCAAAAATAGATTACGGGTCCATCGCATACCAATCAGCATGTAAGACACAACTAAAAAGAATAGACAGCATCCAATATTCTGCTCTAAAAATAGCTACTGGAGCCTTCAAGGGAACCGCCTTATGTAGTCTTCAAATAGAAACCAATGAGAAACCTCTTCGTTTAAGACGAGAGGAACTGTCCTTGAAATATGCAGGAAAAACTAGAGCTAAGGGCGATAATCACCCATGCCACAAAATGTTTGAAGAAAACAGTGAATATGAATATTTAAAGAAAAACTGGGAAAAAGACTCCGCCCCCCTCGGCTATACCGTAAATAACCTATTCCAAGAGCACGAAATTCCCATCGCACACATCTGCGACACAGACAAAATCATTACACCACCCTGGGAATTAGAGTCGCCCCACGTGGACACAAGTATTCACGACTACCTCACAAAGAAGGACAACCCAGACTTTATAAGAGCCACCACCCTTGAATATATCAACCAAAACTGGAAAAATTACTTAAAAATCTATACAGACGGATCGAAAAACACAAGTAATAACACAGGATCAGCTTTTGTTATACCTGAGCTCAACATACAAAATGGTTTCAAACTACCAGACAATATGTCTGTATACACTAGTGAACTGATTGTTATAATTAAGGCTCTCGAATGGATCATCGAGCACAAACCAATCCGTGCGGTGATACTCAGTGACTCCCTTAGTGAACTCACATCAATCAAAAATTCTATATCTGACAGTAGACCTGATCTCATACACAAAATAGAATGTATATGTACACAAATACACAACGATGGTATAGACGCCATCTTAGCATGGGTCCCCGCGCATGTCAACATCAGAGGTAACGAAGCAGCCGACAAAACTGCCAAAGACAGTCTTGCTAAAACTACACACGATGTGCCAATAGGATTAGGATATAAAGAACTCAACACTATCATTAGACGCAAAATAGATAGCAAGTGGCAAAAGGAATGGAACGAAGAAGAACGTGGACGGTGGTTACATAAGATCCTTGATGGAGATAAAAGACAAGCCCAGGGACTCCAGTTAGACAATAAACGAGATGACCGCATAATCACCAGATTAAGACTAGGCAAAACCGGACTTAAATCACATCTGTCCATGCTTCTGAAAACACCTCACCACTCTGTACCGCATGCAACAATGTAGAAGAAACAATAGAACACGTGCTACTTGAATGCCCAATCCACAACCAACAACGTGTGGCACTTAGAAACGAATTAAAAATATTCAACACTCCCTTAACATTACCAGCGTTATTAAACCCTAAGCCCCCATTAGAAATCAGGTATTCAAGTCCTTGATAAATTTTATCAAAACTGCTGGTTATTACTCCAGTATATAATACTACCGCCGTACATGCGCAGTCAGCATTTTTTTTTTTTTTTCCACATAATCAACTACTAGTACACCAAGTACTATGCCACGATTTGATAGAGGCCAAATCATTCTTCTGACTTAAACAAATGGTATGGTTGCATCGGAGATACCTTGATATTGAGGGCCGTGTGCACCATAGCCATACAAAACATTATGGCCATAATAAACTATCCATACATAACATCCGGCCAAAATGTCACAGACACATTTAGAAATAAAATAGGCATGGCAACAACGGAGTTACCTTGATATTGAGGGCCGTCTGTTCCACTGTCCTACAAAACAAACGATGGCCAAATCTAATTGAATTCATGACAACATTAGCACGGCCAAATCGCATATAGCGAGCGGTATTCGGCATAAAATATAGGAAATGGTGATGGCGGAGTTACCTTGATATTGAGGGCCGTCTATCTCATTGTCCTACAAATTCCTTATGGCCATCAAACGATAATGCATACAGAAATAATACAGTGCCGTTTATTTGTGTATTCACCTAGTACTGAATCTATCGAAATGTTTAGTTATTTATTCATTTGTTTATCCATTTGCTGTCTTAATTATATATTGCTATTCATATTATGTGACTGACATTCGGGGCGTGCCTGTTGTTGGGAGGAAGATATATCAAATTATTGCATCGAAAAACAATAGAAAACAAGAATGACTACAAGCCTTCTATTTCATATGATACAGGCACACCGAAGACCACAGACGAGTTGGACAAGACCTGAAACAGAAGACGGATGACGATTACAAGAATACCTACAGCGCCTTGAGTGACAACGCCGCATAGCAAGAACACCCAGAATCAGAATACTCGACCCTAGACCACACCGGACACGCTACCACTTAAATGTTACCGAACGGACACCTCAACACAGAATATGATCCTTTGACTTTCACGTAATATAGGACGTAGACCTGCCGTTCTGTACCCCACTACACACTCCAAGCAATTGTTACAGGCACAGATTTCTGGAAGGACCCACCCTGTTCCCAAGGGCGTCGTTAGGGAAGTCGTCTCGACGAATCCTGAAAACGCCCTGGTTCTCCCAGTTTTTTCTGGACGGCTTTGTGCGTACTATTGGGGTACCGAGACAAAGGAATCATCAACGCGATTATAATAAATATTTTCCAGTATAAAAACCAATTACAGACTTAACGACTTGTACATAGCGACTCTTCTCTATATTATTTATATTTCCTCATTGTTATTGTTATTCATTATTTAATTATTTATTTTAATATCTAGCGCTGCAAAAGATCTCAAATTAACAAAGAAATGTACCGTGAAATTTAAATAAAACATTGAGTTGATGGGCCGCGAAATCCGTATGGGAAGCGGCCCTTAAACTACAATTTCAATCAATCAGCGATTCTATGACCTTGCCCACAATAGGGGAAGATGAGCATTACGACGTGGCTATGACGTATTGGGAAAAACCGACGCCCACACGGTTCAGTTTGAATCCGACCGAAGAACTCCTTCAGTTTTGCACATGAGCGAACTACTTTTCATATACTCGTGTCCGACTTCCTGGCTGGTGGCTGGGATATTAATATGTCCCAGTAATATGGTTGGTTAAATACACGGTGAATTATGTCAGTTATCATCAGCTCAAAATATTGTCCTGTGTTAAAAGATAGGGCAATCTGTTATGGGTACTTTTTAATGAAACGTGAAATTCCCTTAGGTCGGTAAGATGAAGCAAGTAACACTCAGAACAATACTTTATTATAATAAGCGTTTTAATTTTTATAAAAAATCGAATAGATACAGAATTCGCAACAAGCATTCATGCATTCGAATATTGTGAAAGTCGGTGTAATATTTAACACCAAGCGATGAGTATCCAATATACCAGGCAGCTGAAATTGCAGAACATATATTATAAGTTTTCCTCGCCTCATTTAGATAACAAAATAACGGCTATTTTCGCAAGGATGTTTAATCACAAGCCCCTTGGGACTTCAAAACGGGCCCTAATTACCCGTTACTTAACTAATATACAAAAGTTTCTCATATATTTATTTATCCATTTCACCGAACCTATCAGCAATGGATTACATTACGGTTAGATCGCCGCAGTATAATATTATGACTAATCTACCCGCAACTCCATTGCTTCTCTGTGCGCATTTCGTTCTATTCCAGAGTATGTATGTGATAATCGGAACATATGAATATGTTAATAATTTGAATGCAATAGTTTTGCCTTTTAGCTATAGATGAAGGGGGGGGCAAGGAGGAGTCGCTTCTGTCTTTATAGCAACATGATAAATAAGCAAATAATGGTCCAATATTTTAATACGATTACATTCAACCATGTTTAATATATCACATGATAAAAGGCGTGCATGGAGATTCACTACTATATTTATATATAGTCTGTTCATTTTAATTAGTCGCCCACTTCGAAGCCTGCCAAAAATCAATAGTGAACTTTGCATAAATTTTCTATTTTGCTTGTACAACAAACTAAACTCTATGAAATGACCACAATTGCTCTGCGATATTGATAATACATCACGATAGAAATTACTTTGTAATTCACTCCATATAAAACTCCGGTACTGCAGTTTCATGTACCGGGCTCAATTACACAGGGAGACGACATAATGCATACGTGTTCACTGTCGCAAAGGTCGATAATGCCGTGTTCGGTCATAAAGGTTTGTGGGGTTCATCATTCCTCAATTTCACTGGGCATGGGATATAAGCGATACAACCACGGACCGCATGTTATCACTTTATATGACACCGGTGACCTTTGTATACTCCAACATGAACACTATATGACGTCTCCCTACTCTCTAAAAAAAAGTTGAGTGAAATTTTACTCAAGTAAGAGTGGAAATTGATCCCACTCAATACTTCAGTGAGATTTTCACTCAACTTGAGTTACTTTTCACTGAAGCATAAGAGTAATAAGCATGGAAATTGATCCCACTCAAGTTGAGTGAACTTGAGTGGTTTTAACTCAAGTTGGGTACTCAAGTTTGAGTGAACAGGTACATTTCACTCAAGTTTTTTTTAGAGAGTATGTAATTGAGCCATAATTTTTTTTTTTTTTTATATATATTTTTATTTAGGTTAGCACCATTCAGCAAAAGTGTATACATCATATTTTGCGCCACATTCGCCGTAGATATAATTATTTCATTTTCTTATGAACGTGGCTTAATTGAGCCATAATTCATGAAACATCAGTACTGGAGTTTTATATGGAGAGAATTACAAAGTTATTTCAAGCGTGATATATTATCAATATCACAGAGTAATTGTGGTCATTTTGTAGAGTTGAGTTTGTTATACACGCTACGAAAAAGAAAAGTTATGCAGAGTTCACTATTGATTTTTGACAGGCCTTAAAGTAGACAACTAATTAAAATGGAGAGACTTTACAGTATACTATTTGTGTGCGGTGTTCTTTATTTCTTGTTCTTCCTAAATTATGGTGTAATAGAAATTGAGAATTCGAAAGCGTATATGTTTTCACACAATAAGTATCGACTGACGTGGGCATAACCCACATAGCGTAACGAGACATATTCATGTAGTTGTATAAAAATTATATAAAATCTGGCGGCATTCTTCTGTCATTCTCAAAGGTACAGTCTATTAGTTAATAAATCACTTACATGGACATTTAAACCTTCCGACATTAACAGTTGCGGAAGTAGTTTTAATCAGATTTAATCCGTGACTTGCACAACTTCAAGTTAAAGCTGAACAACACCCATAAAAAGTGAACTAAAAATAACATGGTAATTCCACTTACCTGTGTGGTCAATGTAAAAATACCCGTCGGATCATTTCCCTAGGAGGAGATTCTGCTAGTTCTCAACTCATGACGCCATACTTGCTATTGTTTATTCAACCAGTTCCCAGCTTCTACACCTAAATAAAGGCACGAAGACTTCTTGGAACTGCCACATTAAAGGTTTGCATGTCGGATAGAGAAGACTTCTCGCAGTTTACGTTTCCGCACGTTTGAAACCGGCCAATTCGAATATATATAATCAGAATTATACCGAACAGATATGTAGAATATAAAACTTGTCAACAATAAAAACTCCAATATATCCATAATGCCTAAAAATTCACTCAATCCATGAAAATTATAGCCCCAGTGACAGTCATCCAGTTCAATGGACCCAAAGACAAACATATTCACACTCACTTCCAACTGAACGTCTTACATGACGGTCAGTATAGCACGCGCGTTTGCTATTGTTATTTCTATGGTTTATTCTGGCAGTGAACCATGATATTGTCATTCATTTCCCTCTACCAGTATGCTAATATCCATATTACTGATTTCTACATGGAATTTTTTTTTAGCCTTCATGTAAGCCGCACAGAACAGTATGCATGGGATGAACGGCTTATGCCGGATTGGCCACCTGTGCCACCAGATGGCGCCTCCTGGCGATAGGGGGCGTTACCAGTTTGCCTCTATATAGTCACAACTAATCAGCGTAGTCATATCTAGACATGTGCCAAATTTCATGCTTGTTTTCAAGTGCACATTGTGCTATCACACTGGACTATCAACGCTAGGTACGCCAAACTTTTCATGGGTTGAGTGATGCCATTTAAAATTGATGGCGTAATGGACATTTTGGAGTTTTTATTGTTGACAAGTTTTATATCGTGGTATCTGTCAGTATGTTTTGCATAATTCGAGAGAATATATTATAACCGGTCATTGTCAACCGCGCAGAGGTATTCTCTATGTGACTCCCGAATCTAGTCTGTACTGTCGACCGACGATTTTTTCGAGTCTTTATGGGGGGATAAGCAGGGAACAGGCCAAATAGAAAAATTCAATATGGGGTCGAGAGTTGAGAACCTGCAGAACCTCTTCCTATGAAAATCATCCGACGGGTATTTTGGCATATTTTCAGTAAAAGTTTCGTTGGTGTTCTTCAGCTTTAATCCTTTAAAATGGAGCTGCGCCGAAAGCACCAGCATTCATGGTGGTTGAGACAGCGATTGAGACAGCGATTCATGGCGGCTCGTTCATCCAGTCTCTTTCCCATCTCAGAGAATATTTTCAATCAAAGATAAATGGAATATTTTCGACCTGAAGTTGCCAACATTATAATAAAAGTAAGCATAATGGTCCTCTCTTGGAATAGTACAATAACTTGATCCATATTTATCATATTTACACCAGTTATCAACATTTAAAAAAAGGCACCCCATATTAAACAGATAGGAAAGGGAGTGGGCGAACGAACCACTGTCTCAATGCAGCTGCCGTTGCTATCGGGCACAGCTTCTTTGTTAGAGGATTAACCTGAATTTTGTGCAAGTCACGGATTGAATTCGAATTCGCCTTTTCCACATTAATCCTCAGACATACCCGGACATTGGGTGAATAAAGAAGAACCTGTCTGTTGACCCGTGACTTCAGCTGATCAGCACCTGGTTCGTATAATTTCAATTCCCCCTATCTTTTAACCCAGGACAATATTTTAAACTGGTGATAACTGACGTAATTTTATACATATCTACTATATAGTCCTAGTATTCAAAGAAAGTATCATTATGTTAAGAATGATGTATAATTTGGCAAATATTACATGAAAATATGCCAGCTATCACCAGTTCAAAGTATTTTTCTTGGTTAAAGATAGGGTCAGACAGGCTTTTCTCAATAATGGGCAACTGAGCCATTACGTCCATACACTTTGTGCTGAAAGAGTGTTCAGTAGCTCTCGTCATATCGCCATGGCCTTATATCCATGACTCAGAAATGAGAGATATGACAACGAAAAACTCTTATTTACTGTCGGTATATCCCTGTTTTTCAAGAAAAAAGAGCTGATTTAATCTGATTGTAAAAAAATCGGAGTATATCAAAATTAAAGGTTATACATTATTATCAACGATTCAGCACTAAAGTCCTCAAGCACGAGGACAGACTATGAACGGGTATCATATATTTTCATTCTTATTAAAAAATACGTTCAAGCTTCCTGTTACCAAACTATCCATCTGTTATAACAGATTATATCCATCTGATCAACATTAGTATGACAGATGTCAATGTATCACTCTTGTTCCATCGCAGAGAGAGAGAGAGAGAGGGGAAGGAGTCCACATATCACACGATTTAGCCGTTTTCACGCTTCACTGATAAACCTAGCGCCCGTATGTATTAAGCCCGGCGTACACTGGAGCTATCTGCTTAAACAAATTTCATTCGTGCAGGATGGCGTAAGCAGGGAGCTTCCGTATGTGGGCAACTTTATGAAAGGTTTTGGTCATTCGTGCCCTGGAGGTAAATATCCAACGTGTTTGATAATTTTGGACAAGTGTGGAAGAAATCTTACAGTGTACGCTGAAGGAAAGCTGTGTGCTTACGCGTATTTGTTAGAGCACATGCGTATAGTTTAGCGTTGGCAACCGATCTTTCCTCTATCTCTCCCGGTGTAAAATCACAACATAATTACTCGTTTGATCTATTTCCGCGAACCCATTTTCCCTCTTATCCCTGTTTTTGAAATCCGGTGAACGGACGTCATAAAGGCACGGGTATTCCGGCAAGCTTGTCCTCCAGGATGGCATCATTCACCAATTCAGTGGGCGCAGCCATTTTGTAATGCCAGGTGACCACGCATGCGCTCTAACAAAAACGCGTAAACGCATAGCTTTCTTTCAGCCCACACTGTAAGATTTCTTTCACGTGCGTCCAAAGCTATCAAACACGTTAGGTCACCCTTTACTGTAATTTGCCTAAGATTGTGCGGATGCCATGTATCTGTGACAACTACTGCCTCTGTATGAAGACCGAGTCAGACTGAGCTCATGGCGATTAGCGGGGCGTGAACGTGCGAACTCCTCCCGATATAAAGGTAACCATACACAGTGAGGCCAAAGAACTTATTAATAAACTCTAGGGTGAGACTATCTACGGTGGCCTCCAGGGGACAAACTTCTTTTTTTCACATTTTTTATAACTTTTTTTTTAATTTTCTTGGGGTTTTCTCTATTTTTCAGTTATTTTCTACAAATATTTTCTAGTTTATCACAGAATGTCTTCAGATTGCTTGCATTCCAAATAATGTCCTCATAATTTATTCGTCCTTTACACCGCGGTGGAAAAGTTTACACAGCGGTGTTTCAAGCCCTATGGATACCTTTCCAACGCCATCAAAAGGTTTTCACCGCGGTCTAAACGTTTCTCAGTAATCTGTTTGGCTTTCGGTGGAAAAATAGGATGAACAAATTATGACGACGTTACTGGGACACAAGGAATGACAGAAATCTGAGGAACTTCTTTGCTTAACTAGAAACTGTTTGTAGTAAAAAGGCGAAAAATAGAGAAACCCCCCTACAAAAATCAGAAAAAGTAATAAAAAATTAGAAACATATGTCCCATATGGGCCTCCATACTATGGTGAGGAGATCAGATACATAATAAAACTAGATAACCAAAATGTTGGCACCACCAATGGCTTGAGAAATATTTGTGTATGACTTTGTCTCATAATGTACGACTTTGACTCAGTATAATTTTCACCGTGCACACATATTCACTTTGTACACTCTTCAATGTTACGATATACACGGTTTACAGTCTTCACTGAGTAGGATGATCACGGAGTACAATCTTCATCACGGTTTATAGACTCAGCGATGTAGGCCAGCCTACCATCGTTCCTATTTACGAACTTTACGATGTACAACCATCACTGTGTACAATCCTCAATATGTGCAACGTTTACCACGTACAGTCATCACGGTGTACACCATTCATTGTGTACGGCTTATAGTCTCAACGATGTACCATCGTTCCTATTTACGAACTTTACGATGTACAATCATCACTGTGTACAATCCTCAATATGTGCAATATTTACCACGTACAGTCAGCACGGTGTACACCATTCATTGTGTACGGCTTATAGTCTCAAAGATGTACCATCGTTCCAATTTACGAACTTCGCGATGCACAACCATCACTGTGTACAATCCTAAATGTGTACATTCTTTATCACCTAGTCATCACGGTGTAAACCATTCACTGTGTACGGTTTATAGTCTCAACGGTGTAAAATCGTTCCTATTTACGAACGTTACGATGTACAACCTTCAATGTGTACTATCATCAATTTGTACGATCTTTACCACGTACAGTCGTCACGGTGTACACCATTCACTGTGTACAACATTCGTTGTGTACGGCCGATAGTTTGCACAAATTCTCACTTCGTGCAGTTTTCACCATGTAAATGTTTCGCCGTGTAAAGTATTCACCGTGTACAATATTCACTATGTAGTTTCACTATGTACGGTATTTCATCACAATCAGTGTGTACAACATTACCGAAATACACTCTTCACTTCGTACAGAATTCACGGTGTAAACCTTTCCTTCGTACAATATTCTCTTTATACAGTAGGGAATTCACTGTGTACACACTCCACTCTATACTATATTTCGTGGGTACAACATTCATTAATGTATACAATCTCCATTTAGTACTCTCTTCACTCTGCATGCATCTCTGCATCAAATATCCAATCCAGGGTGTACAATCTTCATCGTGTACAACATCCGCTGTCTAAAATCTTCACCGTGTACAACCTCCGCTGTCCAAAATCTTCACCGTGTACGACCACCGCTGTCTAAAATCTTCCCCGTGTACAACCTTCGCTGTCTAAAATCTTCACCGTGTACGACATCCGCTGTGTATAATAATCTTCACAGTGTACGACCTCCGCTGTCTACAGTCTTCACCGTGTACGACCTCCGCTGTCTACAGTCTTCACCGTGTACGACCTCGGCTGTCTACAATCTTCACCGTGTACGACCTCCGCTGTCTACAGTCTTCACCGTGTACGACCTCCGCTGTCTACAATCTTCACCGTGTACGACCTCCGCTGATTAAAGTTTTCACCGTGTACGACCTCCGCTGTCTAAAATCTTCACCGTGTACGACCTTCGCTGTTTAAAATCTTCACCGTGTACAACCTCCGCTGTCTAAAATTTTCACCGTGTACGACGTCCGCTGTCTACAGACTTCACCGTGTACAGCCCTTGCTGTCTACAATCTTCACGTGTACAGGCTCCGTTTTATACAATCTTCACCGTTTATAACCGCCGCTGTCTACAATCTTCACTGTGTACAATATTACAGTCTTCTCTGTGTAAAATTAAAACCAGTTTCGTACTGATCGCATTGACTTCTGATCATCAATTATTGGCCTCAATTACGATTCCTGTACTTCCCGAAGAGAATTTTACTGAACGCTTCACGAAATTCGGGACTGAATATGGTGTAAATGATGGGATTTAATAGGCTGTTAAAATATCCAAGCCACAAGACGATGCTCCGTACGACAAGCGGCACGTCACAACCCTCCATTTGTTCGCAAAATGGTGACATCAATGCAATGATGAAGAAAGGCAACCAGCACAAAATAAAAGCCCCAGTTATAATACCCAATGTTCGAGCGGCCTTTCGCTCGCGTTTCAACTCTATTTTCAATTTTTGCTTCTCCCTCAAAATTATTGTCAAGTCAATATTTTCTCGCTTTGGCACCATTTTCACAGAGACGTCGTCCGATGTACCGTTCTGAACAGTCAAGCCGTTTCCGTCTGAAACGGAAACGTCCGATCTACCATTTTCGGTGTATGTTGAACCGTTAACGGTGGTTCCGGTTTTACCGTTGGTTGTCGGTGTGAGTAAGGTGACAGAGTTTATCTCGGACTTGCTAGAAGGCATATATTTTGTTTTGTATTTCTTTCCTTTTTTTGTCTTTATCTTTCCTTTTTGGAAATTTTCTTTTCGAATTGTTGCTCTTGCGACCTGATAAATCCTAACGTAAATTATCATCATAACGACCATGGGCAAATAAAAGGCCCCAACAGTGGAAAACACGGTATAGCCTAAATCTTGGCTGATAATACACATTCCGGATTTGTCTGGATGATGATCGGGCTCTTTCCATCCGAACAATGGCGGAATCGAAATACTGAGACCCAAAATCCAGGCTATTGCAATCATTGTGATGATGGTTCTTGCACTGCGATTTCTGATGTAATCCACGTTTGTTACCGCCCAATACCGATCGATGGAAATGGCCACCAGATGGAGTATGGAGGCTGTGCAGCACAACACGTCAAAGGAGACCCACATGTCACAAACGGCGGAGCTTAAAAACCACACCGAGCTCACTTCATTGACGACGCTGACGGGCATGACAAGAGAGGCGACCATCAAATCCGCAACCGCCAGGGATAAAATCAAATAATTAGCAACGTTGTGCAATTTACGTTCCAGAATGACGGCGGCAATCACAAAGACGTTTCCGATAATTGTAGCTAAGATCATAAAACCGAGAACGAGTGTCACTAGAACCAGGTGCTCAATACCGTAAATTTCGGGGCCCCAAACCTTTTGGGTATCGTTGTTTTTATAAGCGCTCTCTTGCGCGGAATAATTCGTTGGCTCATAGTGGCCCGGCACAATGACCAGATCATCATCGGGGGCTGCTGGTAGGTATTCCGTTCCATTCATTATGAGTTCTTTTTCGGTATGAAATCACACATGGGGGAACAGTCAACGTCCAGGACGAAAATAATAATTGGAAACAAAAAAATGTTGCTCAATCATGGTTTCGTTTGGGTTTTTTTGTGTTTTTTTTTATATATAGCACACGACGATGAATTCCAGGGCGTGTTAACTACTAAAGCCTGTTTGGATGGAGGGATCTCTTGGAACATCCAAGGGAGTCCGATGTAACGTAATCCACACGTTTCCGTCAGCGTGCCAGCCACAGTTGGTTCATCATCTCATGTGTTATCTGTCAAACAGAGAAGAGATAATAAACTGTCAATAAGCCATCGGTATAATAACTTATGTGAATAAGATACCATACACTATACGGTTATATTAAAGTCATTTAGAAACTTAACTAATATTACAATATTGTCATTATTTTGGGATAACACTATCGTAGTATAGCGCAGATTCTAGTGCAGAAAATTGGTTGAGTCCCGAGAGGGATTCGAACCAGCGACCCACAGAGTAAGGCACCTAATTGCCAGCACTATATGTCGGCGATCCAAACCACACGACCCTAAAAATAGGCGATTAGGTGCCTTACTCCCGCTCGGGACTCAACCAAATTTTCTGCACTCAAATCTGTTCTATACTAAGATAGTGTAATCCCAAAATAATGAAAATACTGTTATTCGATGACTTTCTAAATGACAAAAAATATCTTCCTATGAACTAATATTGCTTCCGAGTATTCAAGATAAGTAAAGCTTATGTAAGCGTGCTGTACCAATTGTTCTTCGGTTCTTTGAGAGGCATTTTAAAAGTTAGAAACTGGTAAGCAAGCGAATTAATATGGAAAACAACTTCTTTGTTTATTAGCTGGTGACGTTCCGCTGTAGTTAATAACAGCGTTTTCAAAACAAATGCTGTTAGTAACCAGAGCGGAACGTGACCAGCTAATAAATAATGAAGTTGTTATTCATAGTAATTCGTTTGGTTACAAATATTCTTTTTCGTTGTTTTTTTGGCTTAAAAAATAGATTACAAAGTGCACTGATACAACCCTACTTTGGCAGAAAACTTTTACTTAATTTTTAACTTTCTCCTCGAATTCGATATTCTGCGAAAATTTCAT
The DNA here is from genome assembly GCA_036873755.1 of Hanleya hanleyi. Lineage (NCBI taxonomy): Eukaryota > Metazoa > Mollusca > Polyplacophora > Lepidopleurida > Hanleyidae > Hanleya > Hanleya hanleyi. The sequence goes on along the minus strand of JAVTVY010043086.1, from coordinate 128,273 downwards.
TCGATCACCCGATGTGAGTTAAGGGGCATTCCTAATTATCTTTGACGATAGCTTTTGTACAAGGCTTGTTTGGTGTTAAACAGTATTGTACTATACAGAAATCACAAAGTTGAATGTCTCACACATGTTGAGTATGAAATCACTTCGGAACCAATCTTTGTTGGAAACAGAAATGAAAATGAAAATTTGGAATGGAAATGATCATTGGGAGTTACCAATTTCTCGACATCTCTGAAATCCGGTTCACCCTTGTAGGGGAAAAAATAAAATAAAAATAGAACGAAAGAGCGTTTCAGGTCTCTTCGCTAATTGTCGTCTAACATTATTATTATTATCTTCTATAATCAGGGCAACCATTTTCACTGCCAATAGGTTGCTGAAAATACATTACAGACTATTCGCGTTTCTTTCATTGCCAACACCAGGGATAGTGCGCTGAGCTTTAAACATCGCTTTCTCATTTTAATTTCCCTGTCTTTGAAGTCCAGATGAACAAATCTATTGTTGTAATTAACAGTGATACCAAATTCAGCACCTTAATGGGATGAGCTGATTAGTGTTGTTCGTTGTTTACATATAACTAGATAAACATAGATCAAAATACATTCACTGTATTGACAGTAACATGTTTATCAGAGACAACCATATCTTATATTTGTCTGTCACTGTACCCATACCATTTCAGGAAGCCTCATACCAAGGAAAAAAGTTCTTGGAATATCACTTATTGGAATATGCCATCGGGTAATGTCAAATCGGGCATCCCCATTTCTCATAAATCAAGCATCAAAGTTGTCGGCTTTGCAAAGTACCGTAAAGTTGGTAATATGCGACATTGAACATTGAACCAACCCAGTCAATTTGGAGCGTCTGATGTAACCACTTCACGCTGAAGTTCAAAGGAGTAGAGGGCGTTCATTTCTCTGCTCTCATGGGTCTACAACACAGGGAGTTGTCGAATTTTTTAAAATAGGCTGAATTTCCTAACAAAAGTATCCAGACACCTCAAAATAGGATAAAAATCAACAGAAGACACAACAGAACCGTTTATGCATATTACTGCTGGTTCGATAGTGTGAAAGGACTGACCAAAAAGTTGGCAATTTAGATTCAACGGTTGCAGGGTGGAAAGTGCTCCTGAGGTTGAAGGCTATGCTTTTGGAATTCCCCAAAATTCACTCCTATTCACTTTCAACAAATAAGAAACTTGTAAATGACTAATAAATGAACCTCCAATACTATTCCCCACCCCCCCACTCACTCCTGAATATAGGACAGGAAGGGCACAGTATCTGTTATAACGCTAATATTTTCTGAGAAAGCATGGGGTCCACCTGTTTTTATTATATATTCAACAGGAACTATATGTTTGACCTCAGGAAGTTTGATTTAATTAATGAGCATCAAGCAAGAAAACAATCAAATCTCCCTATGTATTCAGTGTTATGGTTTTTAAGTATGGTTTGAGTATGGCGACCCCCCATATTTTCATGGATCATCTTCTCTTAACCGGATGAAAGAATACTGAAAAACAAAATCAACCTCTAGAAATGAACGTCCTCTACTGCCTTAAGTTTGGGGTGTTTCCATCATAGCTATCCCTATGCGTATATGTGGCAAAGCGCATGTTTTGCTGATCGCCATGTGCATATTTTCAACTATGAGTTGCCAATTCTGTTATGAATGTATACATATCAAATTGATGAATTCACTCAAACTTGAGTGGAACAGTTCACTCAAGTTTTTTTAGAGAGTTAGCCTTGGTATTTTCGGCCGCGCTTTTATTGCGTTTGTTCATGGAAACTATGAAGTAACAACACGGACCCAGTACCGGTGTGGAGACTAAGAATGTCCGGTGGCTAAGAGTGTCCGGGTCCTATCTCTCAACCCAGCTAGGACACTTTTCCCCACATTGGGGACAAGTGTCCGTTCTTGGTTTCAATAGAAAAGGATATGAAAATGGACACTAATCACCAGGACATTCTTATCCATCACACCGGCTTAATCGGAATTAGATACGCTAGCACGGAAGCTTTAATGGCAGATCAGCTCGAATAAGTAACTCATCTGATGTTAATGGATGAACATCAACGGCGTCTGATGAGATAAACGCTTCAACATGGTGAATAAAAGAATACCCAGAGTGGAATCTGTGCCACCCAGACATACACAAACTCGTCTATCCGTTTCAACACATTGTGACACAGTGGGCTAATCAGCGTGTAATAATTGATATCACCCACGGCTGTCTATTGAACACGAACGTCCATTCTTCTAGGTTGAACTGACTTTCCAGGAACTCGCGCTAATGCAATTCCGCACCTCCATGGCGATGGGCAGCGTCATCATTTATTTTCTGAGTAGGAGACTCGTAAAATTCAGAAGTAACATCAACACATCCAGTCGGCTCAACTTATGAGAGTGGAGGCATTTTCACACCTCGTGAAAAAGCTAATTATTACACACTAATAAGCACACTGTACGTGCTGGTCACTGGTGCATGAATCGACAATAGCGGTAGCCCTGGATTGCGATTTGGTCGTTGTTTGGAAATGGTCCCCAAATAGCATCACATGATTAACTGCAAAATACTGTATTGCCTATTTATGCTCGGAGAGATTTTCTGGTCATTCGCAGACAGACATTTGATATAAATTTTGACAGTGTGCATACTTAAGAAACTTAGTCATGGAGTATATGGCCATACTTTGGATATGGTTGCAACGAAATGCCACATGATGAACTGTCGGGACCACTTGTTGATGCTTATTGGCGACTAGAGAGATGACTACAATTTCGACATGGTTAACTACCCCTTTCTGGACAGTAATATTCCGGTTGGACCGACATATGGCGTACACATATCTGGCATTTTCTAGATCCTGTGTAAAATGTGACGATTTTAATCAACGTTACACAAGATTATTACAGAAATTGCTTGTTGCTCTTGTTGATTGTTGCCATACCACCAATCAAAGTTTCTGAAATTTGGCAATACATATCGCATGCTGGTAGCAAAATACGAGCGTAGCGTGCATCTGGCGTCACGTTTCGTAACTTATGTCTAATTCCGCTTATCCGGGGCTAGGCGACGTATCAACGCATGCAATTCAAGATCCTCATGGTGTTCTCATGAACAGTTACAATCAAAGCGTGACTTAGATACATCACTTTGTAGATAATGACTTTACAACGAAAATCATACGGATTAAGAAGACTGATCAGGCACAGAGAATTGACATTTTGTAATATCATGACGTCTTGCCGGCATCATTCAAAACTTTTGACCACTTCTCCTAATGCAGGAAATTAGCTTATATTTATGTATACTATGATTGCACTATTTTTGATTTGGTGCTAGTGCGGTGTTATGAATTAGGGCTTCGGGGTATGGACGCAGAAATTCTTTAATGGACGACGGCTGAATATTGAATGACGGACTAGCCGCTTGTATTTACGGATTTTACGGATGAGGCAGTTCAGCAGATTTGGCGGTACAACACTGTTTACTCACAATTTTTGATATTTCTCGGGTATTCACTAGAGAATACAAATGTTGACACTATAAACCATGCAGCTAATTAATGTAATTGAAATTAAACCAATAGATATGCCCAACTATGATATGTGTTGTCGTAGATGAAAACGAACAAACAGTAACACCACATTACCACATCCGCGCAAGTATTTCGGCGTTTTCGGATGAAAAAAACATACATGTTGAAACTGGGCCAGTCTGCCTCCATTCCCTCAATGATATTGTCCCGAGTGATCCATTACTTCGACGTAACACATTCACACTATGGTTGTTTCAAGTCATTCGCGAAAAAATTCAATACAAATTCATGCATATACATGTATGTTCCAGCGGGGCTTGTCGGGCAAAAGAAATTAATTCAGCTTTACGTAATGACAATTTATATGCGCTGAAGCGAAATAAGGAATCAAGGAACTAATGAATTGCTGTACATTTCTTTACAAACGCAACTTCATAAATGAGTATAGCTATACATTATATTCATGTGGAAGCACGTAATCATGAAGCCTCTCATTCGAGTACAGGAAGTCCAATATGGGCAGTTCGTGATGGTCCGTGATGGTTCGCAATTTATCGGCACACAGCTGTCCATGCACACGCTTTTCTGAGAACTACACATATATGACTCATTAGGGTAGCTATTCTTTTGTCAACTTCAAGTCACGAAGATTGTAATTTATAGCGATGCCAGCTATGACCTATTCTCATGGCATCAGATTGTATACTTCCTACTGTCAGATATATCCTCTGATTGCATTGGGGTTAAAACACGCGACACGCAGGTTTTGTGCGCACGATTCTCGGCCAATCACCGTCGTCCATCAAACGTTGTAACATGCGCTCTATTCATACAGATGCGCATCTAACGAGTTCCTTCTCTTATGAGATTTAATGGATGCTTTTTCTCTCTCTCGTATGCAAACAAACGCTTCCTGTTTCGATCAAATTCATGCGCGCGCCAGGTATTTGCATACAATGCAGTCAGAGGCGGTGTTACACCGACAGTTTTGGAGGCTACAAACTCTGGCAATGGGAGAATGCCTGTGACCATAAACATTGACCCATGAACAATGATCATTGATCCCTAATGTTCTTTATGCCACATACGACCGTGCAGAATAAACGGAAAGGCATTCCCCTGTACGTCACTGTATGATGTATCACTGTCAAGCCGATGCTCCGGTTGATGAGCACTGTTCATGTTTTATGCGATTAGCTGAAGGACCAGGCAATGTCATATGTAAATCCATCACAATTTTACCAAAAGTTTCCCAAGTCCTGAACATGATTTATGCTGTAGCAGATAACCTATTCCATTTAGGGACTCTGATCTGGTCACTCATGGACGCAACGGTGAAATGCCGACACCCGGTATGCCAAAAGTTTGATACCGAAATCATTCAACAGCGCCGCCCGTATGTTTAATGCAGACACACCCCATCAAATCACCAGATTTATGGTAGACCATCCCTGCCAAAATTCTTTTGTCATATTTTTTTTGGCAATTTTGATTTTTTTTTTTTTCTCAATAAATCGAGACTGTTTGAAAAAAGTTTTTGTTAAATTTTAAATCCCAAAATTCGATCTATACTTTGACTACTTTTACAGAATTTTTAATATGCGGATGTTCTTTCTCGCTTTTCCGAATCCCGGCTGGAGTTTCTGTGGGGGAGTCAAGTCGTGACCAATATCGGTCCGGTGAAGACCGCTGCACTAATTCAAATTTCTGCCTGGGCTCTGCTGAACATACTATTTGTAGATTAATATTGAAAAATGAAAATGTTCGAGAAAAAAAGAAAACCACAGAGTAGTTTAAGAACAAGTAGCGTACATGATTCACTAAGACAGCGTTCTCCTATTAAAAAATCAATTGGATATGAAAAAAATAATATCCACAGATTAATAATCTTTCAAGAGTAAATAGAGCGAATTGTACGCAGAAACAAGACATGGTGGAAGACAACATTTCATCAAAAAGCATCTTTTAACAGCATCGATGTGAAGTTATGGGAATGACAGCTGACCAATAATTCATAAAATACTCTGCGAAAAGAGAAGGCTGAGGCTAATCAGGCATACTGATAATGTTGTGAAGTCACTCATCGTTTCATCTAATACCTCCATCAAAAATCATAGCGTATCCGTGCAAATGCCAATACCAGGTCAATGAACATTCATATTGGTGGTTCATAATTTGGAGTCTGTATTCCGAATTATTGTTTGTAGAACAATAAGCTAGTCGACGGGTTTTAATGGACGCCGGTAATGATCTGTATTACCGTATAATCCCCATTCAACTGCTTGAGAGGTTATGAATCTTGAATATGTACTTAAAATTGGATGAGGGGAAAAACAAGTGAGAGGAAGTCTATATTGTATACAGTATTATTCTCCAAGAAAATGTACATGATTTTCATTGGAACATGCGACGCCCAAGTTCTTCCATTCTATGTTTCTATTTAATGACTAAATATACTCCTTCAGTGACTGAAATTACTCCTTCAGTGACTGAATATACTTCATTTACTGAATATACACCTTCAGTGACCGAACCTGCTCCTTCGTTAACTGAATCTACTCCTTCATTGGCTGAATATACTCCTTCAGTGGCTGAACATACTCCTCCATTAACTGAATCTACTTCTTCATTGACTGAATATACTCCTTCATTGACAGAATATACTCCTTCAGTGACCGAAAATATATTTCTTCAGTGACTGAATTATGAGATGTGATTACACATGCACACATTTCAACGAATTACGGTACAGAAATTTTCCAAATCTTTCCACATAAAATGTCATCGACATGACATTTCGTTTCATCAAAACTGAGCTTAACAAGAAATACAGCATAACAGAATAATAAGAGAAGCAGAGAAAACTGAGCAATATCGAACTCTCCTTCCCACACTCATCAACATACACACTCACCCTCACCCCCGTCATCGCTCTCGCCCTTCGCACTCACACTTCATCCTCACACCTCACCGTAGCCCCCACCCTCACCACTCAATCTCACCCTCATCCTCTCCTTCACCCTAGCCCCTCACACCTCACCCCCACCATCACACCTCACCTCTTCTCACACTCAGCCCTCACTCCCATCTATCCTCAGACTCACCCCCACCCCTCCTGACACCTCATCCTCACCTCTCCTTACTCTCACCTCTCCTTACTCTCACCATCATCCCTTAACCCTCACCTCTCCTTACACTCACCCCTCATCCTCACACCTTACCCTCACCTCTCCTTACACTCAACACTCATCCTCACAATCACCCTCACCTCTCCTTACACTCACTACTCACTCTCACCCTCACCTCTCCTTACACTCACCCCGCACTCTCACCTCTCCTTACACTCACCCCTCACCCTCACCTCACCACTCCTTACACTTACCCCTCATCCTCACACCTCACCTTTCCTTACACTCACCCCTCATCCTCACACCTTACCCTCTCCTCTCCTTACACTGAACCCTCATCCTCACACTCACCCTCACCTCTCCTTACACTCACCCTCACACCTTACCCTCTCCTCTCCTTACACTGAACCCTCATCCTCACACTCACTCTCACCTCTCCTTACACTCACCCTTCACCTTTACTGTCACCTCTCCTTACACTCACCCCTCATCCTCACCTCACCCTCACCCTTCCTTACATTCACACTTCACCCTCACCTCACCCCCACCTCTCCTTACATTCCCCTCACACCTCTCCCTCACCTCTCCTTACACTCATCCCTCATCCTCACCTCTCCTTACACTCCCCTCACACTCACATATCCTGACACTCACCCCTCACACCGCACACTCGCCTCTTCTTACACTCACCCCTCATACCACCCCCCCACCTCTCCTTACACTCACCCCTCACCCTCACCTCACCCTCACCCTCACCCCTCACCCTCGCCTCTTCTTACACTCACCCCTCACACCACACCCTCACCTCTCCTTACACTTACCCTTCAACCTCACCCTCACCTCTCCTTACACTCACCCCTCACCCTCACCCTCGCCCTCGCCCTCACCACTCCCTACACTCACCCCTCACTCTCACCTCTCCTTACGCCCATCCCTCACCATCACCTCTCCTCACACTCAGCCCTCATCCTCACCTCTCCTCACGCTCACCCTCACCTCTCCTTACACTTAGCCCTCACCCTCAGCCCTCAGCCACATGTCTATTCATTTAAGGTAGTCGGAATGGCACGACACACAGCTAGAAAAAGGTGATGGTCCGTGATCTTAGAATTAATGGTGATGAGGCCTGATAATCATCATTTAAAGATGAGGACATAGGGAATTAAATTCAAGGGAAATGATCAGTTGTAACAGGAGATGACTTGAACCCCACTCTCAAATTACGCTTATCATAGTTCGCGATGATCAGCATTATTTAATGGTGACGATGGAATATCTTAAGGCCTATTTATGCATTTTTTCTCTTTTCCTTGTCTTTTTTTTGTTGATAGATGTAATTATTACCCTCTTTTTCCCTGATGTGCGAGTGCAGCAAATAATCATTCTCCGTTCCCATTTCGAATTAGCCTTGCTAGATCGGACCATCGAAAGCATTCAAATACGTTGTAAATTTCATCTACAAACCAGAGACGAGCCAATCAGAACATAATGTATCCAACGACTGTGTGCAGGGTGACGTATTCTCTCAGTCATTCTTCCTAACATGGCGGAGTGAGTGAGTGAGTGAGTATGATTTAACGTAACTTACAACTATATTTCAGTCGTATCATGCGGCACATTCGAAATTCAAATGGAATCGAGGTCAATTCGCGTCTGTTGATAGATTCTTTTAAATTCTATATCGAGGCTAATTCGAAGTGTGAACGGAGAAATCGACTTATGTATGAGGATGACAACCATCCTCGCGAGCCAGTGTATCGATCGATATATTGGGATCGATACACTGGCTTGGTTAGTTACCCATACGAGTTCTGGATATAAATAGATGAAGGGGTTTCCCTTGAATCAACCCAATCAGTGAACGCGCTAAGCTGGTTGATTAGACCAATCCGCTGCGAGGTATGAGATGTGACAGGTGTCAATTTCATCGCGGGCCAAACTGCTTTGATGTCAAGTGGAAATCGACATCGGAAGTCAAAGCAAAAACTGCAGGTTGGGGATACCGACATGCTAATTCAAAACAAGCGTGTGGGATGAAATGTACGAGATTGTATAATAGAGGCATTGACTCCAGAACTCATTCGAATCACCAAAAATGTCCAGGTAAACCCTCTGCGAGGATTTAGGATTTACCTGGACTTGTGAAGATGGATGACAACAGGCTGTAGACGGATTTCCTTTGATGCATAAGCTCTAGCCATGATTCGTCTGACAGAGCCGAGCCATGCCAGAAGACAAATGTACCAGAACTAAGACCAGTCGTTTATTAATTGACTTTTCGAACAGCCTTAGTGACACCATGACCTTTCCGAATATGCCCATATTTGAGCAAATTAGATGCCAGGCAATGTGTCGTACATTTCATCCCCTTTGAACTCAGTTGTATGTTGCCGTTATTGTTTTGACTGGAGCGACGCCCACGTGTCATTACCTCGATTACATTCAAAGAGACAGTTCTACAGCGTATTCTTATTATAAATTCGCCTTGTCTGTGGACACGGCGAAGCACGATCTAACGCCATCGTTCATTGGCTGTTATTTTAAACGGACTGTTCGTGTAATAACTGTATTGCCCTAATCTCCGAGCAGGGCTTGTACGGACTATACAGACCTGCGTTGTGGAGGATGGTGTGATGCACTATGTTGCTGTTACACCACAATTACCATCTGCAGAAATAACCCTATCTGTGGGTCAAGTTAGAGAACAAGACGTGATAATTGCCGGTTGAATGATCCCCAGGACGATAATTATCATCAATGGTACGATAAAGCTCATACTAACACGGGGAATCAATGACTAATCTCTCCACGATTCGCTTATAAAACCTGAAATGATTGACCCTCGCATAACTATAATGACAGACTTGTTGGGATCATCCCGGATTTCCTCCTTTTTACAAGCACTCTGATCGCCTATGATCTAGCACATGGCGCACCGATGAATTACGATGACAACTGGCAGGTTCACAATTTTCCTGCTGCTACAAGGCTATTATACTCTTAATATTATTCGGAAACATTTCCTGAATTACGGTGATTTTCCGTAATGGATATGTTACGTTTACATACGAAAAACTCCTTTCTGTGTGACGGTAATAAAGCCGATTTTTTTTTGTCACTCCAAAACCTGCCAAATAACATTTTTCCTGAAGATTACACACTGAAATATCCCCTTTCGATAAAACTAAGATGCTCACTTGCATAAAAATGGATATATGATTGATCAAAATGTGCCCCGGCTTATTTCGATATTTTTGGGGCATTTTCATGGAGGATTTTCTCCTGTAGCAAAAATATGATACCTCAAACCAAAACCATTCGTGGTTCTTTTCAATAAACAAACTTCCTAATATATTGTGTGACAAAATTATTTTGGTTTGAGGTGTCATATTTTTGCTATAAGAGAAATTCCTCACTGTAAATGCCCCAAAAATATCGGACCAAGGAGCACATTTTGATCAATCATATCTCCATTTTTATATAACGGAGCATCACAATTTTTTTCGAGGCTGATATTTCAGTATGTAAACTTGAAGAAAAATCTGATTTGGCAGGTTTTGGATTGGAACAAAAATTCAGCTTGACTACTATCATACACAAGGGAGTTTTTCCCGTATTGTCGTCACATATCCTTTCAGGCTGTACAACTACAATTCAATTTCAGAAAGAAAAATGCCCGAAAATTCAGGAATTATGCCCTGGGTTCAGCGATGGATGCTCTGAAATTCGGGAAATAGTCCTGAATCTCAGGATTCACCACGGATTCACCATACGGTCTGGGAGGCGATATATATATATAGCCAAAGCAAATGAACTATCGTCGCATTAGACAAGACAGAATGTATTTACAACCTCACTGCCGTTCACACAAGTGCATGACGTAGTTACGCAGTAAGAATGGTATACATGTATGTATCGTGTTTTTTTGCAATTGTTGCAATTGTTGCAATTGTGAGTCACTTGACCTATAATCTGATTGCACTGAACCCAGACACCCCCAAGGTTCCCGAGGGATTTTCAGATGGTGTGTATAGTGAGCTAAGTTTTAACGTCGGTTTCAACAATATTTCAGTCATTTCGCGATGAACGAACAAGGCACCACCCAGCCAAGTTGCGTTCCTGTTGCTTATAAGAAGCAAACCTTTGTAGCCAAATGGAACCAGACACCCGCCATCCACTCTACAAAACACCAAGGACAGCACACAAGACACAGACAGGACGCTTACATTGACGCAATAAAGACAAGTGCGACCACAGTGCTAAAACGACATTATATCAAGTTATTGTTGCTTCTCAACAAAATGCATTGAAGCAAGAGCAACCTGTGTCCACCTGGCATCCACCAAACACCCGATGTCATAGCTGAGTTGAAAGTGGGTGGGACGACTTCCCCACCCAGCAGAGTCCAGGCACACACGGGATTCAAATATAACCGTCGGGTGCGAGATTCCTATAAGCCTGGCGTCATTCATGTAGAATTTCCGCGCCCTTAATCGAAACCTCTAATTCGTAAAACCATATTGACACCAAATTCCACCAAGCAAAAATAAATCATATCTAATATAATACAAGCTAGTTTCTTACTCTTAAGAAGCAGTCAACAGTTTTCAATGATACCGAAATCACATCGAGATGATCCTATCATCAAATACCGAGAAAACATCGTGATGATCCTATCATCATATACCGAGAACACATCGTGATGATCCTGTCATCAAATACCGAGAAAACAACGTGATGATCTTCTCATCAAATCCGTATCACTTTAAGAAATAACTTTTCCAGATTTATTGTTGTTTTCTTGAGTAAGGTATTGTATCTCAGTCATGCTTCATAAACACTTCATTAGATATACAGTCAAACCTGTGTATACCGACCATGCTTGGAAGCAGATTAAAGTGTCCGTCTTGGCAGAGTTCTGGTTTATCAAGGTTCACAATATTTTGAATTTAAGTATTGGGGCAATGGAAAATGTCGGTATTAAGAGGTTGGTCGTTTTACCCAGTGGTTGGTATTCACAGGTTTGTTTCACTGTAGCTCCTTTTGTTGCACGGCAGTAATTTGTGTTCACATTTTCTGATAGAGTAAGAAAAATATTTAGAGGGGAGAGGGCGGAGCGAAATGGTTCCACTCACCAGGCCTGGACAGGTCTCAAAATCGCAGACCAGGTAGGATTAGGCACTTCTCTGACGACATTACTTGAACCAATGTACATATTTCTTAGCCAACCTGTAACCATTTCGGTCATCTATACGCGTAAGACTGACCCTGGGATCGTGTGTATCCATTCTCAGCCTACTTTCGGCAACTGCAAGAGGGAATTTCCAGAAATCAAAAACACGTGACTTCGTCAGCTAATCAGCTAAAGTCTACCGACGTAACTCCAACGTAACCCGCCATTTTCGAGTCATGTGATGTCCTACTTGTTGAAAATTACAGATCTACCACACCTCTTATTCATACCTATATATTTTGTAAGCTCAGGCAATATCTGTTTCCGAAGTGGTACGAAAAACCTGTAATTTATCAGATTTCTCGGGTCTGTTCTCCGCCGGATGAAGGCCGAACCGAATCCGGTAAAGTACCGGATATCGCTCCGCGATAATGGAGATACACGATTCGCAAGCCATCTTATGGATGGCGAAGTGTACGCAAATGATTTCTTAGCATATGAAGACATTTACCGTTCAGTCCTTCAGCTAAAAGCTTAGATTATAAGTGTAGAGAGCCTATTTAAAATCAATGAAACCACAGCATAATTCCTTTCCGTAACCAAACAAACAAAAACATCGATCAAGGAGTAACAAAAATATAATCAGATGCATTCTTTCCTAAAACCTGTATATGCTTTTGATGAAAACGTTAACGGACACATTATAGCTATAAAGCCGTTCATAATCCTTTCATTTTTCATTGATGTAAACGTACTTCCGTATATCTGTGTAATTATAATGTTACATTTTGGTAGAATTATGCCCACTAACTAAATGACCGGTAACAGCATTTTCGTTAATTTGGGATTACACTATCTTAGTATAGCACAAATTCCAATGTTGAGAGTCCGATGCGGGATTCGAACCTGCGACCATCAGAGTAAGGCACCCAACCGCCAGCACTATATATCGGCGATCTAAACCACTCGACAGACAAAAATACAAAAATTCCACAAAAATAGGAGATAGCAGACCGGTAGTCTTGAAAGCGAACATACAATACCCCTCTGATGACCGTAATGACATGAAGGTATTTCTTTGTCATTTAGAAAAGTGAACATATAACAGTATTTTCGTTATTTTGGGATTACATTATCTTAGTATAGACACAGATTCTAGTGTTGAAAATTGGCCGAGTCCCATGCGGGATTCGAACCAGCGACCATCAGGGTAAAGCACCCAATCGAAATGGACCTACTCAAATATCAGATTCAAACAGTTTTTTCCCTATATCTCATTCAAGCCTTCAGATTCTGATAGGTTCTGTGAGCGTCAGATGTAAGCCGCGGCTCTAGTTAGAATACACTTAGAGTTCGAACATTATATATTGGCGTGATTTGTATCATTTTCGATTGGTGTACTGATTAATTCGAAATATCGATCTGACTCGGCGAGGTCGTATGAAGTATAACCTGGATATACATACCACCGGTATATAGTACATTATATAAATTACTTACATTGTAACAATATATTCGCTATCCAGGACAACTATGGTATATATGTATGTACAATGTACATTAAATACCAACCGTCACAGAAACAAGCGTTGCGTTACATATATTCTGACAACCGTGGTAATATCGCTAAATTAGTGTCTATGGACAATATGTGTTAATTAAATAGCGACATCGCTGGCGCTGACTGAAGGTTAATTACAGCGCACGTGATGTGATCTCGGCTAGCTCAAATCTAAAGCGTATCAGTTTATTCACTGCTTCCATGCAGGGCATTAATAGAGAACTCCCTTATCAAAATGATGCGCAGTTAATAACAATAGTGGTCAAATATTTACACTATACGTATATTTGCAGATTCTCAGTGGAACAAACTCCTGACTGTTTGCAGACGTAATCGTTCGTATCATCAACAGAAATGTAAAGCGATACGAGTCTAATGGGACTAGCCATAGAATGTCACATTACAGACGCGATAGGAAAGAAAGAGATGAGCTACATTTGGAGTTCAATATATGCATGAAAGTTGGGTTATCAGAACCAAAAAATCAAAATTATACTTTACCTATATGGTCCCAAATGAAATGCAATAAGATCTGATCTGGGCGGGTTATGTCGATGTCGGTCCAACGCCTGTAGCTGTTTAAATTCCAATATATTAAGGCGTCTATCATAACGTTCAGACAAACGGGCGATCGCGAATGTATTGTTTACGACCGACAGAGGCGTGGAACCGTTGCTTCTACAGGTTTACTGGCTCTACAGTTCGATCCCGGTATAAAGGCCACTCACATTCTGGGATGATTCCAGCGGTCACTTCCACTCATCATATTCTCTCTGGTCCAATGGGCACAGAACGTATTGATTCTCGTTAGTTCCATCGCATTCTCCTTCTGGCCGATGGCATACAGGGAGAAGAACGCGTTTGATGCATTTTCATTGACACGAGACGTCAAATTCCATCTGGTGAAATTATCGTGTCGTTGCTCCTGAAAATGCTTGTTCATCGGGAACGCTAAGGACGCTTGGTAATCTACCATTCCCATCATACAAACACGCTTAGTTCCATCAAATCACGTTTCCTTGTCAGTCAGACTCGATCAGTACTTGGCTTCATATCATCGATGGGACGGCTGTGAAAGGACGACACCTTGAACACCTTTTTCTCTTGTGATACTTGCTTGATACAGAGCGTTGAATTCATGACTAAAAGCCTATCGCGATGCGGTTTAATATTCGACAAACAGGGAGCGCACAGCATACCGCCTACGGCTAATACAGTTCGCTTATTGCTGGGAAATTGAACAATGAACCCTCGCAATTTTGGTCGGATATCGACAAAATATAACCGTAAGATAGCGTTACTGACAACACGTGTGCTTAATAGCTTCTACTAAAAGAACATATTTTTTTTGCGTGTTATACATCTATGATCTGTGAAAGAGATATATCGACGCCAAGAAGACATGGAAATAGCGTGTTACCACACCCATGCACCTTAATTGAGACCACGACATGTACAGATACAGAAAACATTAGAACCGCCTGTTCACATATTACAACGAAATTATAGTGAATAAGTGAATATGATTTAACGTCGCTTTCAACACTATTTCAGTCATATCACGACTATTCTGTTTACATCAGGGAACCCCACATATATATTTTCACATATATTAACATGATAAAATCAGATTTTCTACAACTGGGAACGAAGAATAACATTTCCTTGAAGACAACCTGTAACCATCTCGGTAAGACTGACCCTGGGATCGTTTGTATCCATTCTCGGCCTACTTTCGGCAACTTCGAAAGGGAATTTCCTGAACTCAATACCACGTGACTTCCTCAGCCAATCGGCTAAAGTCTACCGACGTAACCCCAACGTAACCCGCCATTTTCGAGTCCTGTGCTGCCCTACTCGTTCAAAATTACAGATCTACAACGCCTTTTGGGTGATACGAAAGTTATTCATACCTATTGCCCAGGCAATATCTGTTTCCGAAGTGGTATGAAAACATGTAATTTATCAGATTTCTCCAGTCTGTTCTCCGCCGGATGAAGGCCGAACAGACCGGTTATCGCTCCGCGATAATGGAGACACACGATTCGCAAGCCATCTTATGGATGGCGAAGTGTACGCAAATGATTAAGTAGGCTCTGGACAATTTGGAAAATAAATGTCATTCTTCCTATATTTTGACGAAGGGAGTTAGCGAAGACCCTCAACATGCAAAACTGAGGATAAATTGATGGGGTCACCAGGCTTATTTCACATAATCTGGGATTTAATATTTAATACGGTCTAAAATGTTGAGTTACTTACCCATTCGCTAATATATGAGATTAGTTAGGAATTCCGTGAAAATGCCTTTATTCCCAGAGAAAAAGCTCATATTTGCATGTTCAGGAGTTCAAATGTCATTTTCTCCAAAATGCCTCAATATATTGTGTTCTGGATCAATGCTGAATCGGAAAATCTAATAAAAATGGGGGGTCACCGGCCTTCTTTTAGGAATGCCAACATGGAAAACCATGGCCATGAATCTTCACAATTGCAGGTAAATCCTAAATCCCCACTGATCTCAATGGATCGATGGATGCACTGGCTTGCGAGGATGTGACCATAAGGTTAAATAACCCTAATTTCGTTAAGTCAGTTTTCGAGCATTCTTTCGCTGAGGTCGTATTGCTTCAGAATGTGGAAAACACATTTTCTAATTAGAAACTAATTTCACAACTGTTCTCTTTAAAGTTGTAAATTTGAAAGTTTCCTTTTATATTAAATTTCATTAAATTTCATCAAAAGTAGGCCAGCTCAGAACTTGCTGGTAACAGTCCCCTAATGCACCTTCATGCAAAAAATCAAGGTTCTAATGTCAACGGTTCTCCTTATTTTGCCGATGAATCGATTCGAATGGACTCACTCACTCACTCACTCACTCACTCACTGTCTACCGGACAATTTGCAGATGGTAGCCTACTTCGTAGGAATAATGAGGACATTTTGAGCCTATTTGCATAACCTTGTCGAGTATAGGATCATGGGTAAATTCAGAATTGCGGTCATGAAGTGATGTTTTCCTTATTTTTTTTTTCTTCAAAATTCCTGTTTTCTGTAATAAAAGTGAGTAAAAACATTTTTTTTTATATTGGATTATTATTTACTAATTTACCAGGCAGTTTTTTGCGAAAAAAATTACGAAAAATCTCACTGAAAAATCGATCAGAAAAATGACTTTTTTTGAAATGACGTCAGTTTAACTTCATCAATGAGGTAATTCTTTGCATTTTCCTGCTATTTCATGACGAAAAATTCAACCGGAAGGTGACACTGATTTATTGGAATACGAGTTTTCTGTCATTTGACTGTGAACATTCGTTCGGAGATAGAGAGGGACAGTCGAAGAAAACCAATGGCTGCGCCCCGTGTCACATGACATAAACACAGCTGTCGAAATGGGATTGTCGTCTGTTTTTTTTGTGGAATGAACATGATGGTCATCAATCATATTACATATATTGGTTGGCGATAAAATGGACTCTCTGTGTGCAGGAAATCACAAGTAAGTAAGTAAACAATTAAAAAAAAAAATAGTTCCAAAACTTCACCCTCGCACATACGCAATCCACATGTAAATTCACCACGTGCTCTGAACGCGCGTACGTGCGAGGTGTACGAGATTTGATCCGTACGAGAACTGATCCCAAGCCCGTATCTTATCCAGTCCATTCCCTATTTGGTGTTTTTCGTTCTGGAATCCCGATGAAATATTCATGGTGCTCGAATGCTGACCGTGGCTGATCACATCTCAAGTTCTCAATACATAAAACATTTATCATGTCGGCTAACTGCTTCCTGTTTCTCTCGCCCGAGGACATAGAACTTTTTGACACGATATCGAGATATCTTGATGAAATTCTTTCATCTCTCATTCGTTTAATATGGGTTCAATGGTTGTATCAAATCTACATTTGCCTATAGCACCTACCATTTTACTATATGCATACAGTCCTATATAAATATTCACATTAACGACTGGGGTTTTTTCAAATTCTGAGAATACGAGACTAGAATTTCGTGTTTTCGGCATAATGTCAAAGATGTGGATCGAGTTTTTCTCGAAGACTTGGTTGCACACTTTATCAAATGTCCAAAGTGTATTAAATATTTCAGTTATACCCCTCCAGATATATCCTACCTTTGCATAATAAAATGGAGCCCGCTCTTGTAGCTCAGAATACGACAGTTTAAGAGCATCAACAGTTTTAATTTGTAATTCAATTTTACAGGAGGTACTAAAACGGATCATGGTCAAAACGAAATATCGAGAAGTTGTCTCTGAAAACGAGAGAAAATTATTGAGCTGTTCATCAGTACTTCTGAGACTTCAGTTACACCAGAAAATCGTTTATCATCACAATGATAGAAATATATTTATTGACGATACGAAAGCTCGAGTGAGTTACGTTCGTTCGCCTGTGGTTCTAGGGCGCATTCAGTTCAGGGTTGTGGTTGTAGTATCATCGGGTGGTTTTTAGTCGAGTATGTTTGTAAGTGGGTTTTGCGTGTGCTATTACTGTTAATGTTGCTGTTAATGCAGCACTGCTAACGACCTGCTTCCTATGATGAAAAGAGAGCGTTTGTGTTTGTTTGTAAATAATTTATATTCATTTGAGGTACGAATTAGAATATTAAAAGTATGCTACACACTGACTATAACGTTCGTATTCTCTCTGTAACGTTTGTATTCTCTCTGTAACGTTTGTATTCTCTCTGTAACGTTCGTATTCTCTCTGTAACGTTTGTATTCTCTCTAGCCATATCGCTGTACTGCTATAACGTTTGTTATCTCTCTATAGCCATATATCTGCAACGCTTTTTGGTTTGTGTTCTCTCTAGCCATACAGCTGTACTACTGTAACGTTTGTATCCTCGGGGTGGATGGGGGTGGGGGGGGGGTTCTTGAGGGTGATGGAGAGAGGGGCTTGGAGGGGGGAGGGGGGCTGCGTGGGGAAGTTCCACTAAATATTTAAGTGTAATATCTGGGACAATTGTGAGTAGTTATGATCGTCCGAAGTCTGGGGTCGAAATTTTTAATGAGACAGGTAGAGAAATAAAGTACCTGTCTCCAGTGACAGGTATCCAATAAGTTTGTCTTTTGGTGTTCAAAATATATCTTTGACAAAATTCATTCAAAACAGCTGGTATTTGGCAGAATAGCGTATGGCAACAAGGTTTCAATAATTTATTGGTAGCTTGCAACATGTAGCATTGTCAATAATCTTGATGTCCTTGTCAACTTCAGTGATCGCATGGTCAGGTAATTCTCAAGGGTGACAGGTAAACTTGTTGGTTACCTGTCTCAGGTAAAATGACTTTGAATATTTCTACCCCTGCCGTAAGATAACTTTAAGATAACTGTATTGACGCTTCAGCACTGTCAACATATGGTTGTCAATATGGCTAAACTACAATACACAGACATAAGAAATAATATCAAGATACAAAAAGTATTTGTAAATGTATAGAAATTTTGAGTAATGGCGAGCTCTGTAATAAATCTTCTAAGATTGACATATATTTTCGCATAGCTTTAAGTGAGTGGCTGTGCCATACGAGATAGTTAGTTTGGTACTCGCAAATATTAGTTTCAGTTTTACCTTTCTGTCTAATTTATCAACGTATGAATCAATATCTACAATTATGTGTAAGAATGAGGACCGATCAACACTATAAAATGGATAAATAAAACATGATATTCGTCCTCAATAGAGTTGCAAGCACATTGTTTGAAATATCTTTTCTCTCAATCTACACCACGGTAACGTCCTGATTCGATTTCTAGCGTATGCGCACTTATTCTATACTTACAAATAATACCTCTGTTCTCTTTTCCATTGACGAGATCAGTTAACTGGCTCGTTTCAACAAGTGTGTTGTAGAATTAGTACGTAGTTTGATAGGCAATTAATTGAAGCAAACTGCTGAAATTTATCAACTATTTTGAATAGTTCAGTATAGTCCATCAATCGCTGTTCAATAATTATATTCTGGTTGGGGGAAAACATTAGAGGCAAAAAAAAATGAAAACGAAAAATGGATAGAAAGTGAATACAGGAAAGTGATATCTTGACAAGAAAATAATTCTCTCCCATATATGCCAAAATTCCTCTATGCATGTGCCCGCATTTGTGCGTTCTTCGTCCGTATAACGGGGTTCACGTTAACCCTACCTGACAGGGGGGGAGAGGGGACTTTCCGCCCCCTGTTAGTTTTAGCTCCTATCTTCGGGAAAAAATTAGAGCTGACACTCCTTGACTCCGTAGTTTATTATATTTCGGGGTCATTTTGATTTGCATAATCCCCCAAGCAGATAATCATGGGTAAATTCAAAATGGCGACCATATGAAGTACCAGAAAATTGAAGTTTTCGTCATCTTTCTTCAAAATTTCTGTTTTTCTGCGAGGGAAAGTGGGGGGAAAAACATTTTATTTCACATCAGATTATTATTTACTAATTTATCATGCAGTTTTTGATAGGAAAATACATAAATAAAAAAAATCGAAAAATCGTCTTTTTGAAAATGACGTCACTGTGACGTCATCATGACGGTCTTCTGGTACATGTAGAACTTGACCCAAGATATAGTGTGGTAAGCTATAGGCCCAGGCCAGATAGGGTTGATAGAAATTAACATGATAAACCGATAGGAAATTTCGAAATTTGAAAATTTCATTCTGGCTTCAGACTTACCGAATCATTGCTCGTGGCGCGAGTATGTCAGAAAATCCCTGATCATGCTCAGCGAAGACCGGAAAGACCAGAAAATGAGGACCGCAAGACCGTATGGCTGATCAGTATGGACAGCAATTATACCCAGTACATCCGAGTAAATTACATGTCACCAAGGTTAGTATATCCCCCAGCAAATAATGTAGGACACAGTGTTTTATAGATTTCGCGAAGGTAAGTTGAGGCGAGTGGTAATTAAACCTTCCTGCTTGAGGTTTTAGCCCATAATGCAGCTTTCCGGCGACAAAATCGACCATCCTTCGGGCCGCCAGAGCAAGTTATATGTTCGCGCGCATAGCATCGCAATTGATAGCGTCTAGACAAAACCAAAGGTAGTATATAGTTGACGGCGGCCCACCATTAATGACCAGATTAACAACGCCTTGAAACGCAAGAATTTCGTTCATCTGAAATGATATAGTATGTGTGAGTGGGCACATGTATATAATTACGAGGGCGTCAGAATGGTTTACGCAATGTTTCCGGACAGTTCTCACCTGAAAGCATGCTTACTTAAATCAATTAATCGATACCGAAAATATTAATTCTTTGTGTTTACAATTCATATTAATTTCCTACGCGACACGGCATAACTCATTTTCTTTCTCATTATGTTCGCTCGAAATATCACAGATCGTCCGTAATCAAGGGTGATGAATGTGTTTTAGCCAGTGTACACCTGATTGACTCGGATGGTAACGTGCCCACAGATACCGTTCACACACGCCATGTTATCATCCTTTATCATTAAGTAGGCCTTAATTAAAATCCACATAGTCCAGCCCATAACACACATTTCCCACTAGACGTGTATAGTAGGTACTACTGCCGTGACATCAACGCCGAGTATTCTCACAAAGGCGCAGTTGCACAGCATCTGGATAAATTTCGAGAACTTTCATTCCCAAATTGTTTGAGTATCGGTGAACCCTATATCTAGCCTGGGGGCACTTTCCGCCCCCACTCACTGTTGTTTTTGTTTTTTTGCTCCTATCTCCGGAACGACAAAAACTTGAGAGCTGACACTCCGTGACTTTGTAGCTTATCATAGTGGGCTCATTTTGAATCTATTTGCATAACCCCCCGAGAAGAGGATCATGGTTAAATTCAAAATGGCGACCATGTGGCGTACCAGAAAAGTTATGTTTTCTTCAAAATGCCTGATTTTATGAGAGGAAAATTGGGCAAAAGCATTTTATTTCACATCAGATTATTATTTAATAATATGTCATCCATTTTTTTTTTAGGAAAACACATAAATAAAAAAATCGAAAAATCGTCCAAAAATGTCTTTTTTTGAAAATGACGCCACTGTGACGTCATCATGGCGGCCATCTTGGATGTTTTTTACATTTTATAGAGCTTGATCCAAAGATATAGTGTGGTAAGTCACAGCACTCTATAGCCTTAGGGATAGCGAAAATATATAGGGGCGCTTTCCGCCTCTCCCAGACTAGGCCAGTACACCCTTTCCGCCTCTCCCAGACTAGGCCAGTACACCCTTTCCGCCTCTCCCAGACTAGGCCAGTACACCCTTTCCGCTCAGGCCAGATGAAATCTGAGTGAATTTCACTCAAACTTGATTGGATTTCACTCAACTTGAGCGGGATGAAAAACACACTTTTACTTGAGTGAACTTTTCACTCAAGTTTTTTTAGAGTATCATCTCAACAAGAAACTAAAACCATATTAACTAATAGGAACAGCTTCGTACGAGTCGAGCTAGATACATTAACTGGTCGTCAACATAATTTTTGTTTCCACCGCATATAATTGAGTAATGATTTGGAGATTTTATTGTTCTGACGCCTGCATTAGGTTGATTACTGCCCCCGATGTCGAACAAATGATGAATGCAAGAGTTTTCAACAAATAAACAGTCTCTTGTGGCCTGTTATCCATGCTTCAGGCCCATCCATCACGGTCGCCATTAACGTAACATCTACAGACCTATTGCTTGTATGATGGATCAGCCGGACACATGACACGCATGACCAATTAGAAAATTGCCACAAAATAATATTGATTATGTAAACGATCACATTTTATGCCAGCTGTGCGTCATTAGGCTAAAAATACGCCAAAATCAAATACTGATTCATATTTACATTTCTCCGAATGGTAAACAGAGGGAAAAATAGCATTCAACGCTTCGAATTTGTTTTGTAAAAAAAATCTTTTGTAATATTACAGTTCCCATATTTTTGCTATATGCGTCGCATACAACATGGCATCTATATTAATACAAATCGCTATACAGGGTGAGTAAAAAAAATGTCCACCTGTGGTTTTGTTAATTTATTCATCTAAAGATATAATTTATTGTGTATATGAATATAACACAACGAAGGGTACTCCCTCTCTGTACCATATCCACTCATTGTATGTTTTATTTATGGACAAAAATATATATATAATGTGTATATACCCATGACGCTCATGGGTAGAAAGTGCATTCTCTACATAATGTGGAAATGCATGAAAACGGACACAGGAATGAGACACTTCACATGTTCAGCTGCTTTCAGGTATCTCTTTTGCACTTTTAAGACTTTCTCTCCGCGAGTTGTTACTTCACATTGGAAAAATGGGCAACAGAAATATCTGAAAATAGATAAACAGTGAAGAGTCTCATTTCTGTTTCTTCATCAACTGCTGAGTTCACTCATTTCTGCGTTATGGAGAAAATGCACTTTCCTTTCGTGAGCGCGATTGGTATATACACAATATATGTATAATTTCTTGGAGAAATTGAAGAATATATCAAATGGCGAGACATCCGCCACAAGCGATCATGGACATATATATCCGCATCGGATGTTATTGAAAGAATAGACGTGTTTTGTTCTCTATTAACAATCAGACTATGCACACTTTCATTGAAAACCCACGGTTACGACATGTAACAATGTTATTAAACAAAAACGACATTTTTACCTTCATTTTAGAGAGGCAGTTCTCCCTAACCTGTTAACAACCACCTCACTGGGGGTCTAATAATACCTCAGTCACCAGTCAGATTTTTGGACCGGATTCGAGGCCGCGCGCACATCGACGGAAGTGACATCATATATAATAAAATAGATGTTTACCGAACATTTCGATTACTGTTCAAGTCTGTTGATCTAGTGTTAAAAAGAATTATCTGGAGATTATTTTCCCTGTTTATCTGGACAGAGCGTATGAAAGGTAGTTCGCTCACCTGCAAAACTAAAGGAGTTGTTCGGCCGGATTCAAACTGGACCGTACGTACGTGGGTTTTCCCCTATACGTCATAGCAACGTAGTAAAGGTCAACTGGAGGCAGGGATGTTAAATGAACCTGTGAAATGGAGCATGCGCTGTGGGGAGAATGGAAGGCCCCATGACATCCTGGTCGGAGCTACGCTCTATTTACCGCTGTAGGGGTCTCGCCATTTTTGCAGGATTCGTGCAGAAATCTAAAACTCTTCTATCTAACTGTTTTACTGATCGCAAAACGTATATTTATCTTGAAATATACTGAACAATTATTCAATGTATTTCAAAACGCCAGTGTCACACAGTTTGAAGGCAGCCTTTTTTACAAACTGTCCCAGAACTATATGTTGCGGAAATATATATATCGGTGAATCGCGGCTGATATCAATTCGCCATATTCGTTTACTGTGGCAACGGATGACCTTGGGTTAACTCCGGCACAATCCGTGAGACCCTGACAGCTCTAAATGGAGAGGAGCGAAGCAGAAAATAATGAATGCCTGGTAGAGCTTGGCCCCATGAACGTTGCTTGATGGAACATCCGAGGAACGTTCAATAGACAGATTCTTATCCATAACAAATGTTCACATACAGTGAATCTTGCATCATCCGAACGCATGGCACGATCATACGTAGAAACTTCTGCTCGTAGCCATGCGGTAACGGGTGCTATCTGAGTGTAATAGGGCGTTTCCCAAATGGTCACATCCGACTGGTCCCGTTACATCCGACATCAGTGCAATCACATTCATACAACGAAGACACACCTCCAGAAAGCGATCGATTGAAATGATCCCATGGTGGGCCTCGAAGTGCCCCCATCACAAAATAAAAAGCATATCATTTTCCTGTGGTCTGCCGCCGATTTTATTTTGTTTTCAAGTATGTTAGGCCGTTTGTTTCTTAAAGTGCTAATGCAGCGAAATTGTCAATTTCATTTTTATCATGAAATTTTACGGTTTGGGATTTCTGCTTTAATTTAATAAAATTCTCACAGAGAGTTTTAAACAGGAAGATATTATATTTTGCTACGAAACACAAGGGGGTTAGCAGATAAAGTGCGACATTTACGGTCGCCATGTTTTTCGTATATGTGACGTCATAAGTATGACATGCCGATCGACGAGCAAGCCAGCGATATATGCGTAGCATATGGCGAAGGCCAATATCCATAGACTTAATTCACATTGTTGTTGAGTTAATACTGTTGATATCCATCACTGTCTTCGTATGGTAACGTGCCAGGAATGAAAGAAAGAATCTAGTCGGCCACGTGTCCGTGCATGATCAGTTAAAATGATTTATTTACCTGAATTCGTGGGCAGTACCGTAGTTGGACGAATGCATGCAGTTACTATATGATTCACATAGGAGGGAACGGGGTTTTCGTGGATTTATCAGTTAATAAATCACATCAGCTGTTGAAACTCACAATATATTCCAAACTCTGTCTATGCAATTATTTGTCATCAAAAATATTCCCCTGGCATTAGAAATTATTTTAAAAATCTTCAAAGTTTGTATCGTCTGAGTAACTGCATGTTGAATACACGGTCATGCCGGCAACCGGGTAAGTGAAAAGATTAGTGAGCTCAGCTTTCTCTAGGCCATGCACCAACATAATTTCAGAATACTACGTAAAATATTAAATTGAAGTTTACATACCGAGAAAACTAACATTTCAAACATTTCAACTAAAGAAGATTCAAACAACAACAAAACAACAAACAGGACAAAGACAACATTGAAAAACGAGTCTCTCGGGAGTATCTGAAATAAAAAATAAACATGAAATTAGTTCAACATTATTCTGAAAAAATTACATAATGCTAAAAAATTGTCTGTGATAATAAACGAGAAGGGTGCAAGATAATTTTACCGACAGCACAGAAAAATATATGACAAATATAAATTCTGATAAAAAAATATTATTCAACAATTTTGAATGGCTTTTTCTTTTCTCATACCGCACAAACTTATGAACAGTTTACATTTGCTTTCATAACCGATCATATTGTGGAATGCAAATAGAATATAGATCTAGAGTGAATGGAAGAAATTCTTAATAAAGCCTTCACTTTTTGCACAAGAAAACCGGAATGTGAAATTGAAGACCGAAGACTGTTGTTTTTGCACGCGGACCTCGGCGGGAGCATTTCAGACGGGCCGCTTCAGACGTCGTGATAGATTTGGGCATTCCAATTTAGAGCATATAATATTATGTTTTTAGATCTAATTTAAAGTTGATTGTAATGGGAAGAAGAAAACATATCTCTCTGAGAATCTGGGGATAATGAAGATCGATCTTCGTTATTTTCTTGAAGTTGGGAATCCTTCCGTGTAATGATAAGTGATACACCGTAGGCAAATAAAATGCGGACACTGGCAGATAAATTTTATAAATATCGTACAAAAGAAATTTATATAGACTACAGATTCTTGGTAATTAATTTGACCAGATAAAAATTATAATGGAACTGCTCAGTGGAATTTGAAGTCATTTCTATGGCAATGAATTCAATTTAGCCTGGTTGCACACGGTAGGCTTTGCTCGG
Organism: Hanleya hanleyi; assembly: GCA_036873755.1. Classification (NCBI taxonomy): domain Eukaryota; kingdom Metazoa; phylum Mollusca; class Polyplacophora; order Lepidopleurida; family Hanleyidae; genus Hanleya; species Hanleya hanleyi. The sequence continues at coordinate 102,327 of JAVTVY010043086.1, read as the reverse complement.
TCGCGGATGCGGGGCTTTTTGTATCTTCATTAGGTCCATAGAAATTGTCTGTATTCATTCACAGGTATGTCTTATAATAAACCCTTGTCATACTTAATTTCCTGATGAACATTAAATTCAAAAATTTTATTAAACAAACCAGTATATTGGCCTCGAGGACGGGCTTTGCCTCCCTCCAAACACTGTCCGCCATGCAGAGCCCAGACTCAAGCTGACTATCTGTCATACTTATGACGTCATCATATTTGTAAACAAAGCCATGTAAACGGTCGCACTTTTAAGAGCACAATTGCACGCCCTTTTCCTTTTGAAATAAGAACTTCTCCTTGTCCGATTTTCCTCATGGATATAGCAAATTAATCACGAAAGAATAGAGAATCAAATTATTTAATAAAAATTTCGCTGCATTAGCACTTTAAGATAAACAAAGAAGCATGCTCCACTAGAGTAAGAAATAAAATAGCTAATTTGCACAACTTCGTTTTGGTCTCGCGTAGACTCCCCCAGTCTTGCGCCTCGTGAAACTGACATGTTTGCATGTGTGAGAAATATTTGAATACAGATAATTTCATTGGCTCGTTTAAATGGGGCCAACATTTGACCTCAGGCTTTGGGAACAACTTTCGAACTGGATTATCTCCCTCTAGATAGATGGCGCCGTGTGAAATACATGCCGAATCACAGCGAAAATCTAAGGGTAGTGTTTAGTGGAACGTGAAATGCCCTTAGCAATCTAAGATGTGAATCTTGTCAATTAAACGCAACATTTAAAGGTTGTGGGAAAAGATGCCAACGTGCTGACAAGACGTCATATGACCAATAGGACAATACTCTGAGTGCATATCTAAAAAAATTCACAAAAAACAATAATGATCCCCGTGAAGATTTGTATCTCCGCCACGGTTTTACATCTTCATTTTATCCAGACAATTGCTACGTTCCCACTTCGAACTTCCCTTGATATATCTGGACCCCTTCAATGTTCAAATAACTTATAAATAGACACGAGACGTTACTGACCTCCATTTGAAATTCGAAATGGGTCGCACAAGAGCGTTATTGATTGGCTGACCTAATTAGTCGGCACCATATTAGGAGGACGGACGCCGCTAATAAAGGATGTCACTCTATGTGACTTCCCTCGCTATCGATGTTTACGTTCTGATTGGTTCTTCTGTCGTTAGCTGGTGAAATTTACACCTCGGATTTTGAACGCTGAAGGGGTCAGATAAATCAAGGCAGGTTCGAAGTGGGAACGAAGAAATTGGCTGGATAAAATGAAGATGCGGTTTTATTGTAGCTGCTCATGTGGACATATTGAGGTGGTGTGATGGATAAGAATGTCCTGGTGATTAATGCCCATTTTCATATCCTTTTCTATTGCAGCCAAGGACGGACACTGGTCCCCAATGTAGAGAAAAGTGTCCTAGCTGGGTTAGAAGATAGGGGGCGGACACTCATAGCCATTGGACATTCTTAGCCTCCACACCGGTATTAGATGAAAATGTCCAAGAGCAAATGATATAATAGCTCTAACAGGCCATCTGATGGAGAGAGATGAAACATGTGACTGTTAGATAGAAGAGACGGTCTAGACGGAGAAAATATTAGCAGATCGCAAGTTCTTATTCAGAACACAGGTCTGTGAGGCCTGACGCCGACCAAGGGATTCATTTTTCACCATGTTATCCACAGTCACAAACTACAATCACAATGATTTGTACAGAGGGCAAACCTCGGGGACGAAACGTCCACCAGCAGAATCTCAATATATATTGATAACAAATAAAGGCAACATATAACAACAGGTGGTGGAAAAAGATGCCGGCGTACTGACAAGAAGACGTACCGACATGTGGATAAACCGACAACCTCTAAATATCCGCATTATTCATGGTCCCAATATTTAAGTTCAACTTTTTGAACCTTGATAAGAGAGAACACTTTCAAAACCGACAATATAATCTGGTTTTAAGCATGGTCGGTTTACACAGTTTTCATTGTAGTTTAGTTTTCCTAGCTTGACATTCGAAAGTTCTAAGTCTATGTACATCAGTTTGGATTTGACTGTGACGTTCAGTCTGTGTACCATACACAATCTAGGTAAACCAAGATGGTAAATCAGGGGAATACCATCCAGATGTGACACTATGAAAAATTCGTGCGAATGTGTGCCGATATTCTACGAGATCTCATAATAAGCCAATCACGACAATTTCTGCCTTTTCACTTTGACAATGATTGACGTTCAGTTCACGGATATTAACACTTTCCCACGGCACTATCTTTTGGCATTTTTTCTATCGCCTAACAAAGTCAGACTTTTCGGCGGGACTAAACCATTCGGTTTTTACGTTTACCACGCACTCTGTCTGGAAATTATGTCATGTTTAGATACTGTTTCCCGATAATGTTTACTATAAGAGTCCACGTGCTACCGTGTGTAATCACTGTGGGCGTGATTCTGAAATTGTTTCGCCAAGCTGGCCACCTGATTGGCTAATATATGTAGTTTGAAATTCGCACGGGATTTATAGAGCGATGAATTCAGATATAATATTCCGTGATATTATATCTGAGTTTAATGAGATTGTACCTTACACAGCCAGAAAAATTGGGATAACCGCCTGCTTATAAAACCTGCCTCCTCAGGTGTGAGGTGAAATGTTCAGCGTGTATATATATATAGAAGACATAACCATTTAACCTCACACATGAGGAAGCAGATCATGCTCAAATGTTAATTAGTCAGGTGCTACCCTTGTCTATTCCTCGGTTCAATATTTGTATAGGGAAACACAATTTCGCTGTACTATCAGTTTATAGAGGCATGCGATTAGGCTACCATCCCTTAAATATGAAGGGCGGTGCTGGTAACGACAACGCTTGTTTATCATGTGACTAGATATATAGTTAAAAAATTAGCGAGAAAATTCATCCTTTGGGAATTAATAATGTGTACGATTAACACAATGGACAATTTGGATAGTCGAAAATGTGCTAGTTGCGACAAGATGGATGTACGTATTATGGGTGTTTGTATTAGAAAGCTTCGATCATTTGAATTTCTGTACCAACACTTCAACTTTAGAATATTGTACAGTAGAAATGTAGCAGTACAAGAAAAATTATTCCAGTGTTATCCATAAGGCACATGCAAAAGTGGAAATTGAGCTTTCTTCACTTTAAAGGTGAATTCGTACAACCTTTTCAAAATTTAAACAAAAACACATTGAACCAAATTTTTATACTTTGCAATAGATCGAACTTTCGTTTGTGTTAATTTTGGTTTGGCTAAAGAGATTTTTTGTTGTTGAAATTTTGATAAATGTTGCGTGAATATCCCCACCCCCTCCTCAATTCAAGGAAACTAAATTGAAGGTCCGCTTTTGCCGATCAGTAACATGTGCATTCGGGGATAATTTCGGACAAATTTTTCTTGTTCATAAGCAGCAACATTTTTACTAAACAATTATAAAAGTTGATGTTTATTTACAGAATTAAATATGTAGCTTCCTAATACATCTCCCAAACATGCCAAAGTACGGAAGTCCCTCTTATCACAACTGATTCCTCGTTCGTTCATCGTATTGTATTTCTGTGCTATTATCGTTCCCATTATTCCCACAATAATATCAGTGCCAGCGTTGTTGTTGTATCTCTGTATCAGATAATGATGCTACGGCTTGTGCAATTAGGAGCCTTTTGTTGAAATATAGACAAAGTACATACATACGTATAAAGCAAAAACACAAGAAGTCGAAATTATTTAATACTACATGTAACGTGAATCGGGATGAATCCAGCGAATTAATTGTGATAGGTTAGCTAATTGCGATAATTGGAATATAATACTAGCCGAAGGGAAAAGGTCAGCTGTCCGCGAAATGAGAGCTTGTACACTAGCGATCATGATGGCCTGGAGCTGTCGTAGATGACCCGGTCAGTTATTACACTAGCATCAAGTAAGCAATTGTTTGTGACTGTCATCAACCATAGCCACAAAAAATCGCCTACTTGACGCTAGTGTAATCACAGACCGGGTCATCTACCGTAGCCACAAACCATGGCTTTACTTGACGCTAGTGTAATCACAGACCGGGTCATCTACCGTAGCCACAAACTATGGCTTACTTGACGCTAGTGTAATCACAGACCGGGTCATCTACCGTAGCCACAAACCATGGCTTACTTGACGCTAGTGTAATCACAGACCGGGTCATCTACCGTAGCCACAACCCATGGCTTACTTGACGCTAGTGTAATCACAGACCGGGGCATCTACCGTAGCCACAAACCATGGCTTACTTGACGCTAGTGTAATCACAGACCGGGTCATCTACCGTAGCCACACACCATGGCTTACTTGACGCTAGTGTAATCACAGACCGGGTCATCAGCCACAACCACAAACAATTGCTTACTTAACGTTAGTGTAATCACTGACCGGGGTCATCAACCACAACCAAAGACAATCGCTTACTTGACGCTGGAGTAGTCACAGATCGGGTCATCAACCATAGCCCCAGCCTGTCGCTAGCTTGAGGTAATGCACTAATACCGTGTTCGAGCTATTAATGTGAATTGTGAATCAAAATACCAACACTTCTTGACCAAATATATTGGGGTGGGTGACATGAATACAGATTCACGAAAACTTCAATTTGATACCATACATTATAATTAGATATGTTGTACTCTTTACCTTTTCCCACAAATGCGCAAAGTAATAGAAATTTGGGGGGAATTTATTTGATAATTTGGTCGAAAATAGAGTAAATTTTTCCTTCCAATTATTTAACGACGTATGCCCATTTTAGGTGATACGATTTCATGGAAGTGGTCTGATGTAACACAGAGTGACAATTTCCCAAAAAAGCAAAACAACAAATATTTCTTTTTATAGTACAGAACATTTTACAGTTTCTGTATATTTTCTTCAATTTATGCATGTTTATATCACAAGACGCCGACTTTATGAAAATTATCCTTGCTACAATATTATGTTCAGCTGCAGCTTTACGAAATCATCTGCGGACTTCTAGGATACAGTAGCGCTCAACCGTACACAAATTTCTTGAATATATTACGTCACATCACTCACTAATATTTGATTCATATTGGTTTCATAAAACGTGTTTAATGATCACGACTGTACCCAATTTCTTAACAGATAGGCCATAGATACCGGCATCGGTGAAAATTGTTGACCGTTTCTCCCTTGCAGGGAACTAGATGTTGTCCTTATATAAATATGTTGACCGTTTCTCCCTTATAGAACTATAGGCTGCCCTCATATATACATATGTTGACCGTTTCTCCTTGCAGGAAACTATAGCTAATCCTCATATACAGGTGTTGTTGTTTTTGAGCGAAGGCTGGTTATTTTATCAGCGCATGCGCATATTTGGGAATTTAGTTCGCTGATTAACCTTTTTGACCACGATATTCAACATCGTTTAAAACAAATATATTGCCAATACTCCAAACTGTTAGCTAGATAGAGAGACGCTCCATGAACATTTAAAAAAAAAATCCAAAATGCCTGTCTTGTGTATAGCGTCTATTGTGGGTATTGGATGTCGAACCTGACGCTTGACCATGATAGGTAGCAAGCGTCAGGTCCGACATTCAACACTCAGCCGTCATATATAAAGAATTTCCGCGTCAATAATCGAAAAACCTATTTCGTATGACAGTTATGAAATGAAGTGTGTATGAAATTAAAATAATGAAAACACAATATTGTTTTCAACAAGAGAGAAGCGGTCAACAGTTTTCAATAGGACCATGTGTGGAGAGCGAGAAGACATCAAGTCTGGGCGGACGTTCTTTTGACAGACTCGTCATACAAAAATACTGCGAGACAAGCAATCCATAAGCTGAACTAGCAGTTGATTTATTTTACATTGCATATTTTAAATATCTTCTGATAAGATAATGATGATGGGGATATGCGCATATTTGGGAGTTTCATTCGAATACAGAATTTTAGTTTAGTTTAAACTTATTTATTGTACTATCAATTTGTTTGGGGTCAAGTTCTTACAACTTATTCATCCCTCCCCCTACAAATCGTATGTTACATTAAATTATAATGTACTCATATTAACAATATACTTCCACACAAAGTACCGAGTTTCTCACAAATCACCTTAGCGATTAACAATATTTGAACCACGGAATATCTTTCACAAATTAGTTATGTTATTCCTGCTTTTCCTGGCTGGTATTCGACCAGTCGCGTAACAGAATATGTGAATTACTATAGTATAACGAAGTTTTAGGTTTTATAATATTTCAAGGGTATGGAAGAGAGTTTCGTTCACGAAGGACGACACATCATTGATTTAACTTACCTTTGAAGCATACAGGTAACTTAATCTTAGATGCCCATGTTGTCCTGCAGCTGTAACTCCATTTGCTTACACCGGGTAATTAGTAATAGATCTTGTAGCCTTGTGGTTGACCGCGTGTTTGAACACCTTCCGTGGGGTGTACTGAATAACTGACCAGTTACAAGCTGACCCCAGAGCCCTCACAATATTCTCGAACTATATTCCCAATGGGCCACTTTAACCTCTTGCTCACACGAAGCTATCACCTGAACTCCGCTAGTTCTCACAGTTCTTTGTTACCACAGCCACTTGTATTGTCTCCGTTACAGGGTTCTTTCATTAGGGCTTCATCTTCGAAGACCGGAACACAGGTATTCATCATGAATGCATTTTTACGTTACAGTGGCGCAGAAAGCAAAAAATAACCGTTTTCCCACTTTATTCACTGATTCATTTAGGTGAGTATAGTACTTCAAAGCATCCGTCTAAGAGTTAAACAGGTATTCCTCTCAATTACACTCGCTTTTCCCGATTAGTCTTACGTGAGTGTGGCGAAGAACCGATAAGAGATCACAATCGTGGCTGTGCATTGGTTACTAGGGACATTTCATCCGTAAAAATCACTCTTTGTCGTCGACTCAGAGAATCGAGTTGTTCCAGTGATGGCATTTGCATGTAACACGATCGAGTCTGAATTCTCCTGCAATTTGTATCTCATCCCGAGCGAAACATCTCGACCATTCTCAGAGCGATTCCATTACGGTCCGATATTTTGCCCTTTCATGTAAGTAAGACATTCTATCAGAGACAGAGAACGCTTCTTCCGATGATTGCTTCCAAACTCAAATTTCAGCGAAAACGATAGATTGCAAGATTGTACGGCGTTTGTATGAAGCCGAGGCTTTCTATAGAAATTCCCCTGTTATGTTCCAAAAGCTATGGATCTCCCGACGCAAATCACTATAGTCGGATCGATGGGGAACTTGCAGCAAAATGCCATTCGCTATTCCAATGCCGACTCATTTGGAGGGGACGAATGCTTCCGAATATTGCTGTGCGTGAATTGAAGCCCATAACGAGATCGACTGGTGCGCTGCTGGGATATCTAAGCGGTCGGGGCTGGATTTACCAGAAGACTTATTCCAGTTCGTATTTCCATTCGTATTTGGAGTCTATTCATCCTCGGCTCGACAAGATCAATATCACGGTAAACCCATCCTCTGTTGATTCAGGAGAAGAAAAGAAGCAGTGGACATCAGTGAATGTTGATATTTGCCAGTTCATATCAAGTTCTTCCGTTACACGAGATGTCAAACTTCTCCTAGAGGGCATGAATAGCTCTAGCAGCCTTTCCGTCATTCCGTATCTTCCCATCTTTATTTACTGTGATGTCAGTCAAGAAGAAAAAACCCCCAAAAAACCCCGGAAAATCCCGACGTAATTACGATTTTGTTTCTCAAAAACAAATATTCCTTGACGCAGCCTTGGGATACTCGCTTCGCCGACATGGAGGTTTGTTTAAATTCTACATATTTACCAGAAGTTCTGCGTGACTGCAGACGGCACAATAGGGTCGGTATAAATAATCTACGTGTGCAACATTTACAGTGGTCGTCAAGAGAAACGACTCAACTCATGCGTGTATGAAGAATTGGCAATTAACATCCATTCTCAGAACGTCGTCACAGAATATTATATAGCTGTATCACGTGGTTATATGTGTGTATCAATCATGGCAGAACGAGATCACGCGCTATAATACCAGAAAACCATGGTCTTCGCACCACAGGTCTATAATAGTTAAGGGAGTAGAGGACGTTCAAGAGCAGGGGCTCTTTTGTCGAATTTTTCAAAACAAGCTGAATTTCCTAACAAAAGTGCCCAGACATCTCAAAATGGAATAAAAATCAACAAAAGACACAACACAACCATTTATGCGTTTTACTGGTGGTTCGAATTCAACGGTTGGAGGGTGCAAAGTGCTCCATAGGTTAAAAATTATTCCTCCGGAATACCCTCAAATTCACTCTTATTCACTTTCAATAAAAAGAAAACTTTTGAATGGCTAATAAATCGAACTTCAATAATATTCTCCACCTCCACCCCGATTCCCCACCCCCACCCTCTGCTGGAAATAGGACTGAAAAGGCTCAGTTTATCTGTTTTACCGCTAATATTTTCTAAGAAAGTATGGTGTCCCCCTGTTTTTATTACATATTTAACAAGCACTATATGTGTTTAGTATTATATAGCAAAATGGGAAAATTTTGACCTTGGGAAGTTTGATTTATTGAGCATCAAAGAAGAAAACAATTCAAATTTCCCTATGTATTCAGTGGTATCGCTTCTAAGTGGTATACATGCATTTGACTGTCATATTTTTTTAACGATGATGGTGACCCCCTACTTTTTTCATGGATCATCTTCTCCTAACCCGATGAAAAAATCCTGAAATTTAAAAAAACCCTTTCAACCTCTAGAAATGAACGTCCTCTACTCCCTTAAGTTTAGTGCTGTATGCCTGTTACGTTTTCGTTTTCGATTGAGAAATGCCGGTGTGGTGGATAAGAATGTCCTCGTGATTAGTGTCTCTTTTCATTTCCTTTCCTATTGCAACCAAGGACGGACACTTGTCCCCAATATGGAGAAAAAAGGTCATAGCTGGCTTAGAAGATAGGAGCCGGACAATCTTAGCCAGCGGACATTCTTAGCCTCCACACCGGTACTACGGCAAACGTGGGTATAGGTTACGAGCGGCGGGCGGAGGCGTGGCAGTATTAAGACCCAATTCAAGGCCATTACACAATCCACGAAACAGCAGGTCTAAACTTACTAACATCAATATTTGCTGTGGTTTATGAACAGCATCTATCCGTTTGGTCTGCTGAGAATTGTAGAATAAATTTCATCGTACCTCCATCAGCATTATAAGTCCATTTTGCTTTGAGTGGAAATGAGGGAGTTGCTTGACACGTTTTCATTAACTGTTACTTTATGAGGGGAAAGAGAATTCCGCGACAATATTGATGGGCGGAGCACCTCTTCGACCCAATTCCCCAACAGTCTGCAAGCTGATAGCTTCGTAACCCAACCTTATATTGGCATTTTCCGATGTACCACAGCCTGAGTAGAAGCATTTCTGTCCCCTTAGTTATCCTCTTACCCCCGAGGCACTGAAACTATCCATAATATAGTTGGGTCAAGATCTACAAGAAGAAGAAAAAAACGATCTATCCAAGATGGCCGCTCTAATGATGGCACAGTGACGTTATCATTTCTGAAGGCGATCTTCTGGCTATTTCTAAGCAATTTTTTGTATTTACTTCGTTCTGTTCCGATTTTTTTATTTCGCTAGTTTTTCTGCCGAAAAGAAATGAATATGATAGAAAAAAATCCTGATTTTAATCGACATGAATCATTTTTGAGCACTTCAATCCAAGAGAAAATGTAAAGAACGGAACAAAAATTGAAAAACGGATATATTCTTTTCTTTTCAAATTTACTCGTGACCATCTGCAAATAAGCTCGGAATGAACCCAATACGATAACCTATTAGGTAAGATCGGCCATTCCTACCAAAAATTCTTCTTTGTTTTAATTCCAATATATGGAAAATCAACCAAACATCAGCCTCGAATTTCAATACAAGGGTCTAGCCTGTCATTCAATATTCAGCCGTCCTCCAATAAAGATTTTCCACGTCCATAATCCAAAGACCTAATTCATATAATAACATTAGCACCAAATTAAAAAGATAAATCATAGTATACATAAAACTAGGCTAACTTCCTGCAAGACAGAAGCGGTCAATAGTTTTCAATGATGACAGCAAGACATCATAATGTTCCAAAAATATCAAATCCGTATCGATGATCAGTATTCTTAATCCATATGATATACGTTGTAAAGTCGTTATCTAGAGTATAATGTATGTCAGTCATGCTTTGACTGTGACTGTTCATGTGACCACTATGAGGAACTTGAAATGGATAGGTTCATACGGTCCGTAGCCCCCGGGTTAAGCGAAATTAGACACAAGTTACGAAACGAATCGCCATAGATATTGCACGGTACGTTCGTATTTTGCTATCAGCATGCGATATGTATCGCCAAATTTGAGAAACTTCAAGTGGAGGCGCTTGATGATATAGCCCTGGTTTACAAGTTTCAATGTCCTAAATATACAATATCAATGTAATGAAATTCAATCAATCACGAGCTGCCATTTTCAATGAATCGAAATTCAATTTCAATTTAAGTGTATTGAAATTCAATTGTAATTATTTTCGAAATTCAACTGCTGTGTATTGAAATTAATTTCACTGTGTTGAAAATCGACCAATCCAAAGCGTGTAAATATCTATACTTTTAAAATTAACCAATGGCATGGCTTCTTACAAGGCCACCCTCAGGGAAGCAAAACGCTGTTCCGGTCCCAATATTCGCAACAGTTGATAAGGAGATGGCATTCTCTTGTTCTGTGTCTCAAGTGGCAGGCATTTTTTTAATGACTGTTGCATTTTATATTAACACACGTATTTTCCGTCCGATCGCAAGATTGGGTAATCAATCTCAAATTGATCAACATAACACATTAAAAACCTGTACATATAGTTATACAACAGACCGATTTCTCTCAAATAACCTAAAATCGACTCTTATCCGACTAAAAGATCATCTAAAGTAGCTGCCCTATTAAAAGAATCTCTTATAATCTTAAAATCTATACGGTCTAACAATGTTTATCTGTATTGATATGAAGTTGAGTCATGCAGGTACCTTATGTGAGGAACACTGATGTTTAGTAACAGCCACACCATATCCAACAGTTATATCCGTTAAACCTACCAGGCCTGGCCTCCCTCCAACCAAACTTTCTGCCATAAAACAGGAACGACAACATGTTGAGTGCTGACACTCCGGGATTTTTCGTTTTTCATATTGGGGTCATTTTGAGCCTATTTATGTAGCCCGACCAGAGGATCATGGGTAAATTCGAAATGGCGACCATGTGGGGTACCAGAAAAAATTATGTTTTGGTCATTTTTCTTCAAAGTTCCTCCTTTTCTACAGGAAAAGTGGGCAAAAACTGTTTTATTTCACATCAGATTATTATTTACTAATTTATCATGTACTTTTTTTCGAAGAATAATTAAAACATTAGAAAAATCTGACAGAAAAATCAACCAAAACATGACTTTTTTGAAAATGACGTCATCGAAGCGGCGATCTTGGAGTAAAAAAAAAAAAATTCTGATGGAGCATGACCCAAAGGTATGGTGTGGTAAATTTCAGCTCCCTAGCCCAAGGGGTAAGAAAAATATTAAAGGGATCCCTAGATAGTGTTAACTTTCTCGCCCCTCCAGAGGCACGCACCTGCTGTGCCTCTGACAGAAATACCGCACAGAGTGATTATTTCGAGCATTATTCATGAGTATACGTCGCGCATATCGAATCGCGTGACCTACTTACAGGACCAATCAAATGCTATTATTTTACTATGGTCTTACAACGATATAAGTATGAGATAACGAGCAGGCGCACTGAGAGCTTGCACGCTCGTGTCCAAATAAACATTTTAAAATTTAGCCACGTGCCTAACACGGCAACTGTGATTGAACATTTGGGAACGATGGTCAACACCCGTCCGCTGGGGGGGTCCTTTTATGTGACAGTGTCTAACGAAGAGCTAACGTATGGCATCGCTGTCACCTCGGCGACAATGGTCCGTTAATGGAGATGAAGATCTCGGGTTTCCTTCTTCAATCAACGACAGATTCGGAGTTATTGGAATGACAACTAACGCGAGTCGATCTAACTTCCAGTGTCCCTGTCAGCATGTTGCCCTGTCGTAATGGTACACTGATCAGCCGCCAGACAATTCTCCGAGCTATTACCAGATAAAACATAGCGCGTTCAGCTATTAATGCTCGTAAAGCAGCTTCTAAATTGCTGTTCTGAGCTAGACAAACCCATAAATAAATCTATAGCAATAATCAAGGCGAGAGAATGGGAAGGCTTGGAGTTGGATGTAACATCCAAATTACTCGGTTAGTCCGTTATCCGTCTCTGAAACAAATTGTTTTCTTGCTTTTTTTTTTAATAAATGCAACATCTAAATTCCGATTTGTTTGAACTACAACTAAATATTCCTCTGTGCTTTATGTCAAGCCCTTTTTTATATTTATCCGTTTGTTTATTTTTTATATCAAAACATCTTATTTTAATATCAAAAATAACTGTGCGGTTCTGGTATGTATTCATTTATATCGATATCAAAAATTCTTTTTCGATATCAAAAATTCTTATTTTGATATCAAAATATCTGTATTTTTGATATCAAAAATAAATGGATAAACACCAAAACGGCTTGCCATAGTGCTTCGCGTATGAGGAGAAACATCCTTATACCTGAATACATCGAGTCGAATACTCATTCAAATACTAAGCTAAATTACGACTCTGTGCCTTCTCTCCTGACTTTCCCCGAGGGGAAATGATGTTATTTGTAACACGGGTTTTCATTGGTCGGTTCATATGATGTCTTGCATTGAAGCTGGAATGTGTCAGGATATACATCATCGTACTACATACGACTATCACACATGGCGCACCTTGTACGATAAGCGTCAGCTAGATTTTCGATAACTAATTATGGACTCGTTTAGGCCAACTGCTGTTGCAAAGCATGCTTAGCTATAGGCTGCGATGAAGTAGGCTCAACAGTGCTGCCTGATTCAGGGATAATTAGCAAAACACTTCAGGAAATCCCGTCAGATTTAGGCCGCTCCGCGCGCAGTCACATGTCAGAACAGTCCTGCGCGTAGAGTCAAAAATAAAAGCAACATTGAAAGGGTAGTGGGAAAAGTTGCCTGTGTACTGACAAGAAAGCATATAACCCCGCAGGTAAATATATTTCCAAAAACGTCACAACAACCAAAAGTGATCCCCTTTGATGATTTGTATTCCAGCCACGCTTTTATTGTAGCTGTTCATGTGGACATCTTAAATGACATGACCACACAGCCCTTCGCACCGGCTTGAGCGGTATCACATACGAATATTTCAGAGCGATGATTTGATAGCCCTATCAGTTCATCTGTTGAGAAATATTTCAGAGCGATGATTTGATAGCCCTATCAGTTCATCTGTTGAGAAATGATGAACTGTGCGACCGTCAGATAGAAAAAACCGACCCAAGCGATGGAGTATTTAGAGAATGCAAGTTCGAAATCAGGACAAATACCGGTGAGGCCCGACGCCGACCAAGCGCTTCATTCTCCACCATGTTTACAAGTCACAAAGCTACAATCACAAAGATTTGCACAGAGGGAAATCCTCGAAAACGAAACGTCCACCAGTAGAATCTCACCATATACCGGCAGCAATTAAACGCAACATTAAAAGGGGGATGAAAAACGATGCCGGCGTACTGACAAGAAAGCATATGACCCCACAGATAAATATACTGACTGCATATTTCTAAAAATGTCACAAGAACCAAGAGTGGCCCCGGTGATGATTTGTATCCCAGCTACGATTTTATTGTAGCTGTTCATGTGGACACATCTTGAAATGACACGACCACGCCGCTCCTAGCATGGGCTTGAGCTGTATTACTTACAGATATTTCACAGCGATGATGAAATAGCCCTATCATAGTCCTGTTGAAAAAAAAAACCGTTTTCGCGCCCAAGATGGCTGACGTACGGCAAAGGTTACTTTGTAGGGCCGTAGCTTTGTATGGAAATTGCCTACTTAGTGTACGTGATTTACCATGTAAGTGGTCTTCTAATAATATTGGATATTATTATTATTATGAATTGACTTTCTAAACATGCTAAATGGCATGAATATATTTGTAGCTCTGTTTAGATGTGTCCCCACCAAGAAAGACAACGAGTCGTTCTAATTGAAGTGGATCCATGATGTAAAGTACATGTACAGGCTGATTGGAATCGAGAGTATATACCGCCATATTGTAGAGTATAAGTCAGAGTCTTATACACACAATAAGGCGGTATATACTCTCGATCCCAACCAGCCTGTGTGTAAAGCTATGAGATTTTATAAGAAATTCGCTTTTCCATTATGGGATAAGGAATTAGCTATTTCATAAACGGACTAAGGTAAAGAACTTGTCAAATAACATAGGCGTAGGAAGCCTTGGGAAGCGGGGGGGGGGGACAAGGAGGCTGACTGAACGTTGATTGCTGCTGTAATATACTTTCCACGAAGTGAAGCACGTAAACTATGTAAATACTATTAGTGTATCACTATTTAAGCTCCAGGCTCAGTGTAATGATTCTGTACATTATTTATTCATGGATATTTTGTCTGTCAACAAATTTGTCTCTCAAGACGCGTTTATAAGTGTGACGAAAATGCCCATGACCTGGAGAATGTTATTTTCGTTCTAATGCTGACAGTGTAAATAGCATTGTGAATGGACCGATAATGGTGGATATTCGACTTACCTGTATTAACTGTGCGCTGAAACTTTCAGCGAGTGACGTGTAAATATCCCTGACACGCATCTTGCATCGAAACCGGGCGAGAGAAGTCGAACTCCGCTGATCTGACACGAAATCCAACACCGCCGGAGTCTATACTTTCGTTTTATGGGGGCTGCCATGTTTGGGCGCGCAAAGGATTATGGGAGCCAGAGCCTATATAAGACGCGGAGAAATGGACGTTCGGCATTCTGTCATAGACATTCGGCGGGTGAACATCGTGCGGGAGAGCACAGCGACAGGATCGCCGCAAATGCGCCGAAAGCGCCGAAAGTGCCGAATTGACTGCGAAACAGCGCCGAACCATCCACCGAAGGGTTGGAAAGCCGAGAGCTAAGCCATAGCTTGGGGATAATAGATACTAACACGCACAGTATCTGATGACGAGACGAACCGCCAGACGGGGATAAGATACTAACACGCACAGTATCTGAAGACGAGATGTCCATCAACGGGGAATACAGAGCACCAAATATCCCACATTGCAGCCCATCACACAAATACCATGTTACATGATTACATATACTCACACACAGACACCAGATCGTCGGCCTTAGGGACGGAATAGATCTAATCACAATCACCTACACTAGTTACTCACAGGCCTCGGCTAGGAGTAACTGATAACACAAGCTTACATCCATTGTACATATTTACACTGCCGCAGGGTTCGAATTATGCCTTGCTGCAAGTCTTGAATACTATTACAAATCATTGGTATTAATTGACATTACATTGTAAGGTAATAATACACCTCCGAGACCAGGGCATTATTACCACATATATATGCAGACAATCTGAGCCTATTAGCTCGTCCTTGGGTCAACGCCGTGAGAGCCGAAGACGGGTCGCCGAAATCGGGCCGAGCCGAAGACGAGAAGTGTGCCGAGCCGAAGACGGGTCGCCGAATTCGGGCCGAGCCGAAGACGAGAAGTGTGCCGAGCCGAAGACGGGTCGCCGAATTCGGGCCGAGCCGAAGACGTGAAGTCTGCCGAGCCGAAGACGGGTCGCCGAATTCGGGCCGCCGAATTCGGGTCGCCGAAGACGTGAGGTCTGCCGAGCCGAAAGGGGCTGCCGCCGAAAACGCTGTGGTGTGCTGTACGGACCGACGCCGCCGAAGGGCTACTGCTAGGAGAGGCAGTGATACGGAGAGGATTCCAAAGACGATTAATAACGCTTAGATGAACTGGGCCGTGTAACCTTAGACACGGTAGACGTTCCATACAATCCGGGGCTACGCCTACGACCGGAGAGGAACCAGAGACGCCGTACCATACCACGACGAGAGCCAGTCTGGACGAGACTGGGCCGTGACGCGTCATAGATAGGGTCTCATGTATATACTGTATATTATTAGTCTTTCTCTTTAAGATAAAGATAACACTTAACGATAACTACCTCTAGAGTAGGGATCTTTATTACAGGTATTGTGCGCGTACAGAGCTGTGTACATTGCAGAATACAATATTATTACTTTATTATTGCCTTGGTTGTTTCTACAGGTCCCTCCCATCCTACCTCCTCGATCCAGACAAGGTGACAGGTTGAATCGGACCTTCCTCGTTGGCCAATTCCAGTCATACGAGACTGCGTTCACATCAGCCTGACAATTTGTCACAGGGGCCTGAGACCAGGCCGCCTCAAGTCTCGTGTACACCGCAAAGATAGACGTTTTCTGACCGCTCGAACGTCACAACTGGTGGCAGCGGTGGGATGGCCAACACCGGGAAACCGATGGAGAAGGGACCACGCTGGGAAGAAACCCGAAAACCAAGCATGAGTATTGGAGATGTCGGCTCCGAACTACGTCCAGCGGACAGCGACTGGCAGTCAGGGAGGGCGAGAAGCCGGCGGCAACTGCCCATAACGCCAACTCCGAGAGACCGAGAAGAGTCACGACGAGGAGTGGGGACCGGACGATCAGCGTTTGAGGCACCGAAGAGTGTGGATTTGCTAGACCTGTCCACAGTGGACCTAAACGCAGTGCTATCGGCTCCCCCAGCTGACCTGTCGCCGATATCTTCGTGGCAGACGTTGCCCGACGAGAACGGAAGTTATCGAGCCCCTAAAGACTCTGGTTTTGATAACCACGGTCTCGGGGGCCGATACGAACACCGTGACGACGATTCGACAGTACAGATAATGGAAGAGATTGCCGAGCTACGACAAACCATCGGGTCTATGGCCAGAGCGTTCGAGTCGACTGTATCGATGATGGCGAGCCAGATGTCCAGAATCACCGACAGTCAGATTCAGGAAAGAGAGGCGATCAGACGACCGGACACTGAAAACGACGCCGCAGAGCTGAATGCGGGTTGTGGAACTGCCGAAATGGTTGGTGATTACCGCCGAACCGAATGTGTGTCCGGGTCGCAGCAGGGTTGCGAGCAGACGCCACCGCCGCCGAGGAGAGGACGAGATGATCCCATGAGCTGGAGGCAGCCATTACAAACCTCAACCCCTGCTATTGAGGTGAGGCGACCGATGTTGACGGCGGCAAAGGCAGCTACCTATGATGGGACAACGCCATTACGGGATTATCTCTCCCATTTCGACCACTGTGCTGCTATCAACGGATGGACATACTCACAACGGGGTCAATATCTGGCCGTCGCTCTTCGAGGATCTGCCCAGCAGCTGTTGGCCAGCTTGAAATCAGAACCAGGAAGTGCTGACTATGGACGATTGAAGGATGCCTTGGAGAAGCGTTTTGCCCCGCCGAATCAATTGGATTTGTATAAAACGCAGTTAAAATCCAGATACCGAGAGAAGTCAGAAGATCTTCCGGGCCTAGCTCAGGCAGTAATTCGGCTTGCACAACAGGCATATCCCGATGCCGGAGATGACGTACAGGATACCTTGGCAAAGGATCAGTTTTTGGAGGCTATTGGGGACGAACTTAGATTTCTTGTATGGCAGACGCGGCCGAAGACCTTAGATGCAGCTGTACACTCTGCTGTAGAAGTAGAAGCATTCAAGTCCTCGCAACGCCGTAAGACTTGGGAAACCGCGAAGTCCACGGTTCCTAGTAAAGATGAGGGATTAGCTGCAACCTCCGAGGATGACGAAGAATCTGAAGCTCGGCTGAGAAAACAGATCAAGGAATTGATGGAGGAAATAATGCGAAAGTCTCAGCCTCAACCACGGCGACAACCACAAAGATACACCAGAGGTCAACAACGGACGTATGGGAATCGGGAACGAAGTAATGCTTGCTGGTCGTGCGGCAGAAAGGGTCATTACCGGGCGGACTGTCCAGATTTGTCCAGAACAGATGACTCTAAACCGCCGAGATCGCCCAAGAGTCCTCCCAAAGTTAATACTTCCGGGGAAGCTGGACTCTATTTGCCTGCCCAGATCGGGCCAGTGAAGATGTGGTGTTGTGTTGACACGGGGGCGTCGATTTCCCTCCTGAGCGAGAAAGTATACCAGCAGCTGAGTCCGCGGCTCAGACCAGCCTTGAGTAGCCCATCTTATGCTAGTATTCGAATGGCTGACGGTACGCTGATGCCCCTGAAAGGTGAAGCTGATTTTAAAATCACTATAGACGGTACCACACGAACACAGAAGATGATAGTCGGAGATCTAACAGTGGACGCGCTTCTAGGGTACGACTTTCTCAGCACCCACTGTACCAAGATCGACACGGAGCGCCACAGGGTCAAGTACGGTGGCCGCTACATTCAATGCGAGGTCGTGGGGAGCGCAGGCTGTTACCGTGTAGCCGTGTCCGAGACTGTGACTATTCCTGCTGGAGCCGAAGCCGTTGTGACAGGAAAAGTCCGTGGGGGCCTACCAGGCGAGGTAGGGATGATCGAAAACGAACCGGAGTTTACCCAGAAGACAGGAGCCATGGTGGCCAGGGTCCTCACCGAGGTCGACCGTGACTGCGAAGTCACCCTGAGGTTCCTCAACTTGTCCTCAGATCCGACTGTAGTCCAGGCCGGGACGCTCTGCGGCCGTATGGGTGAAGTAGAAGTAGTGGAAGACCAAGTTTCGAGTGCGGCCGAAGCGTCGACGCCGAGCCGTGCGAAACCTAGTAGACCGAGACTCGCCGTGCCGACCAGCGCATGTCCAGACCACCTTACAGATCTGGTTCGACGATCCAGCGAAGGCCTAGAGACAGACCAAGCCCTGGCTGTAGAAGATTTGGTCACCCGATATACTGACCTGTTCGCTAAGGACGATACTGATCTAGGTCGAACGACGAGGGTACAACATCACATAAAGACTGGAAGTGCACCACCCATCCGCATTCCCCCGAGGCGACCGCCGATTCACGCCCGTGAAATGATCGATGAGCAAGTTGAAGACATGTTACAGCGTGGAGTGGTCGAGCCATCCAGTGGACCGTGGTCAGCGCCGGTAGTTCTGGTGAAAAAGAAGGACGGGAAAATGCGCTTCTGCGTTGACTACCGTGCTTTGAACAAGATCACAGAGAAGGATGCTTACCCGTTGCCGAGGATCGACGACTCTCTGGATTCTTTAGCAGGTGCAAGTTGGTGGAGTACCCTTGACTTAATGTCAGGGTACTGGCAAGTTGAAGTGTCCCCCGAAGATAGATGCAAGACAGCCTTTGCAACCAGGAAAGGTCTGTACCAGTTCCGTGTTATGCCGTTCGGGCAGTGCAATGCGCCCGGGACCTTTGAGCGGCTAATGGAGGCCATCCTAGCAGGACTCCATTATGATACGTGTCTCGTCTACCTTGACGATATCATCGTTTTTGGACGAACGTTTGACGAGATGATTCAGCGTCTGGATGGGGTCTTCGAGAAGTTGAAACAACATGGTCTTAAGCTCAAGCCGTCCAAGTGCGTCATAGGGGCACGACAAGTCCTTTATCTAGGCCATGTAGTATCGCAGAATGGGATTGGAACTGACCCACAGAAAATCCGTGCTGTGCGAGACTGGCCTCCACCCGTTTCGCAGACCGAGGTTCGGAGCTTCCTGGGTCTCTGCAGCTACTATCGACGTTTCATCCGGGACTTTGCCACCATTGCAGCGCCGCTGCATACGTTAACTGAAAAGAAGACAGTCTTCATATGGGACAACACAGCGCAGCAAGCCTTCGACACCCTGAAAGACAAGTTGACAACCGCGCCTGTGCTTGCTATGCCAGACTTTAAGCTCCCTTTCATTTTGGACACGGACGCGAGTAACTATGGCATCGGTGCCGTATTGTCGCAGGTGGTAGATGGAGAAGAGAAGGTTGTGGCATACGCCAGCCGCGTGTTGTCGAAGGCCGAACGAGCCTACTGTGTGACGAGAAGAGAACTGCTGGCTGTTGTGCATTTCGTCAAATGCTTTCGACACTACCTGTTTGGGCGGAAGTTCCTGCTTCGCACCGATCACGCCTCGCTGAGATGGCTCATGCGGTTCAAGGAACCGGAGGGACAGCTGGCCCGTTGGATTCAGGCCCTTGGCGTCTACGATTTCAACATCGAGCATCGTCCGGGTCGGAAACATGGTAACGCCGATGCACTGAGTCGTATCCCATGCAAACAGTGTGGTCGATCAAGCAGCGATGACGTTCAGGCAGCCGCCCGTGTGATTGAGATGGTGTCGCCAACCGAAGGATTCGGCCGAGCCCAGGCCGAAGATCCCGACCTACAACCTGTTCTCGACTGGGTGCGGCAAGGTAGCCGACCAAACCGGGAGAACGTCAGTCCGTACGGACTCGTCACGAAAAGCCTGTGGGGTGCCTTCGATATGTTGGAGATTTGCGATTCGCTGTTGGTTAGACGTTGGGTGGATGACCGTGGTAATGTCAAGCGACGACTGCTGGTCGTACCTCGTTCCTTGCGCCGTAAAGTGTTAAGAGAGTGCCACGACGGTCCCACCGGTGGACATCTCGGAGTAAAGAAGACTTTAGCGAAGGTGAGGCAGGCCTATACCTGGCCTGGCCTGCAGACGGACATACGCCAATGGTGCCGAAGCTGCGATGTATGTAACAGAAGAAAGCAGGCTGGACGCAAACCGCGAGGACCACACAGTGGACAGATGACTGGTTGTCCGGGAGAGAGGATTGCAGTCGACATCCTTGGGCTAATGCCCGAGACGGGCAGTGGAAACCAGTATATTGCCGTCATCGGAGACTATTTTACCCGTTGGGTCGAAGCCGTTGCCATGCCCAACCAAGAAGCTACTACTGTTGCACAGGCTGTGGTGGAACACTATGTGACCAAGTTCGGTGTTCCAATGGCGATCCATTCGGACCAAGGCCGCCAGTTTGAGAGCCGTGTCTTCAAAGGGATGTGCCGAATTTTGGGGATGAGGAAGACAAGGACAACGCCATACCACCCCCAATCGAATGGCATGATTGAGCGGTTCAACAGAACATTAGCCCAAATGCTACATGCCAGTGTTGACCGTCATCCAAGCGACTGGGACTTGCATATACCGCTTGTAGTGATGTCCTATCGTGCTACAGCCCATGAGACGACAGGATTCTCGCCGAATATGATGGTGTTCGGGAGAGAAGTCTCTCTGCCATCTCACTTGGTACTGGGAGCTCCTCCACGTCAGCAAGTGGAACCTACAGAGTGGGTAGGAGAACTACGGGACGAGATGGACGAGATTCATCGTAACGCCCGAGAAGTGACTGGGAAGAGCCTGCGGCGCCAGAAGAGGGTATATGATAGCAAGGCCTTTCCGCAAAAGTATAAACCTGGAGATCAGGTTTACCTGTACATTTCTGCTCCCAGACGTGGAGAGAATCGAAAACTACGAGACCGCTGGGCAGGACCATACGTGATAAAGGAAGCTCTCACGGACGTGACCTACCGCATTGCAGATGAGGACGGAGGTCTCCGGGTTGTTCACCATGACAAGCTGAAGCCTTTCTATGCTCGTGAGATGTCCACCAGTGAGTCTGAAGAAACGTCTGGCGACGATGGAGATGTAGAATCAGATGATAGTGTCGGACATGGGGCTATCTTTCCTTACCCCATGGAACCATCGACTGTCGTCAGAACGCCGACTGTTGACCGGCGACCTCGATTGACCCGGGGCGGGCGTGAGATACGGCGACCACGGAGATTTGCCGATTTCGAGGTTGATTTGCAGTCTGCATCACCATTGGATCTCGACATGGAAGCTTTACCCCCGGCCGAGGCCGAGACAGAACGGCGGCGGACGACCCGAGGTCGCGTGATTAGACGTCCCGCGCGTTATCGGGATTAATGTAATTCGGCAGTGTTTGGTCAGTGCCGTGAAGCAGGGACCTGATGTCCCCTCCTTCAGTGACGACCCAGCAGACAGCTGAGGAGAACGTCTGATGTAATTCTACCGTATTGAAGCCTTTGTTATTATACTGTGGACTATCTACCCATTCGGATAAAAGACTGCGTGTTCGTTCTACTCACCTGTGATTGGTAGCTGTGTCGAGCTCCACGACGAGGGCGTCGTGTTTTCGAAGGCGTGGGTAGTGTGACGAAAATGCCCATGACCTGGAGAATGTTATTTTCGTTCTAATGCTGACAGTGTAAATAGCATTGTGAATGGACCGATAATGGTGGATATTCGACTTACCTGTATTAACTGTGCGCTGAAACTTTCAGCGAGTGACGTGTAAATATCCCTGACACGCATCTTGCATCGAAACCGGGCGAGAGAAGTCGAACTCCGCTGATCTGACACGAAATCCAACACCGCCGGAGTCTATACTTTCGTTTTATGGGGGCTGCCATGTTTGGGCGCGCAAAGGATTATGGGAGCCAGAGCCTATATAAGACGCGGAGAAATGGACGTTCGGCATTCTGTCATAGACATTCGGCGGGTGAACATCGTGCGGGAGAGCACAGCGACAGGATCGCCGCAAATGCGCCGAAAGCGCCGAAAGTGCCGAATTGACTGCGAAACAGCGCCGAACCATCCACCGAAGGGTTGGAAAGCCGAGAGCTAAGCCATAGCTTGGGGATAATAGATACTAACACGCACAGTATCTGATGACGAGACGAACCGCCAGACGGGGATAAGATACTAACACGCACAGTATCTGAAGACGAGATGTCCATCAACGGGGAATACAGAGCACCAAATATCCCACATTGCAGCCCATCACACAAATACCATGTTACATGATTACATATACTCACACACAGACACCAGATCGTCGGCCTTAGGGACGGAATAGATCTAATCACAATCACCTACACTAGTTACTCACAGGCCTCGGCTAGGAGTAACTGATAACACAAGCTTACATCCATTGTACATATTTACACTGCCGCAGGGTTCGAATTATGCCTTGCTGCAAGTCTTGAATACTATTACAAATCATTGGTATTAATTGACATTACATTGTAAGGTAATAATACACCTCCGAGACCAGGGCATTATTACCACATATATATGCAGACAATCTGAGCCTATTAGCTCGTCCTTGGGTCAACGCCGTGAGAGCCGAAGACGGGTCGCCGAAATCGGGCCGAGCCGAAGACGAAGTGTGCCGAGCCGAAGACGGGTCGCCGAATTCGGGCCGAGCCGAAGACGAGAAGTGTGCCGAGCCGAAGACGGGTCGCCGAATTCGGGCCGAGCCGAAGACGTGAAGTCTGCCGAGCCGAAGACGGGTCGCCGAATTCGGGCCGCCGAATTCGGGTCGCCGAAGACGTGAGGTCTGCCGAGCCGAAAGGGGCTGCCGCCGAAAACGCTGTGGTGTGCTGTACGGACCGACGCCGCCGAAGGGCTACTGCTAGGAGAGGCAGTGATACGGAGAGGATTCCAAAGACGATTAATAACGCTTAGATGAACTGGGCCGTGTAACCTTAGACACGGTAGACGTTCCATACAATCCGGGGCTACGCCTACGACCGGAGAGGAACCAGAGACGCCGTACCATACCACGACGAGAGCCAGTCTGGACGAGACTGGGCCGTGACGCGTCATAGATAGGGTCTCATGTATATACTGTATATTATTAGTCTTTCTCTTTAAGATAAAGATAACACTTAACGATAACTACCTCTAGAGTAGGGATCTTTATTACAGGTATTGTGCGCGTACAGAGCTGTGTACATTGCAGAATACAATATTATTACTTTATTATTGCCTTGGTTGTTTCTACAGGTCCCTCCCATCCTACCTCCTCGATCCAGACAAGGTGACAGGTTGAATCGGACCTTCCTCGTTGGCCAATTCCAGTCATACGAGACTGCGTTCACATCAGCCTGACAATTTGTCACAGGGGCCTGAGACCAGGCCGCCTCAAGTCTCGTGTACACCGCAAAGATAGACGTTTTCTGACCGCTCGAACGTCACATAAGTATAAAATTGATCAAATAAGTATCTGGAAGAAACCTCTGAAAATGCTCCAGATCACGGGAAAAGGACTTTAGAATTCATATTTTTTTTCCGGGTGGGGTGTGAGTGGGAGGGGGGGGGGGCGTGACTCGCTTTTGGTACGTATTGGTATGATGGTATTTCTTGAAACTCAGCCCCCATGGGTCATCTTCCTACGCCACTGGATATGTAGGTTTATTGTTTTGGTGGGAAATTAAGTCGTACGCAGGCCTGCAAGTGGCTCACAGTGAAAATATAGGAGAAAATGTAGGACGAAATTTGCAAAAATATAGGAGAAAAATAGGAAATAAAGGAGTGTAAGACGGGTCTGTACTACATTTTATGTTCCAAACTCGGTAGTTTTCCGGTGTTTAATCACACTACTTTCACTGAATGCGGTCATAGTGGTGGTGTTTCAGGTGACCTGTTCTGTTGTTTGATTCAGCATAGAGAGATTCAAATGTTTTCATATTTGCCAAGCGAAGCGAGGCAAAAAAAAAAATCTGAAATGTATTTTCTCGTGTCAGTTTGACTCATTACAGAGCATTGATGAAAGTTTTCATGAGAAAAAGTCAAAATATAGGAAATATAGGAGGTTTTGAGTAAAATATAGGAAAATATAGGAATGAATCAAAAATATAGGAAAATATGGGAAATATAGGAGGCACTTGAAGGCCTGCGTACGACGTCGGGCATTGCCGGTTAGTTTCTCTGGATATTCTTGCATTTACCAGGTTTACCCCATGTTGAGGCGTTTACTCAATCAGTCCACGATGCTCACACATTAACACCAGCTAGCGTATCTAATTCCGCTTAAGCCGGTGCAAGGGGCCGTGTGGATACTTCATGGTCTCCACATGAACAGTTGCGATAAATGCGCGGCTGAGATACTAAGGCTACGTCCGTGAATCCACCGTATTCTCGGGTCTGAATGTTAGGTGCCGAGTGATACTTTCCTGTAGAATCATACGTCGTCAATTTTTCCACCTCTTACATATCGCTCCAATGGAATGAAGCATTAATACACCCCCCCTCCCATAAAAAACCCCACCAAAACATATAAACACTCCTGGTATCAAAATGAGATGGCGTTCATCAACAGTTCGCCATCTCCTGTTGATATAGCACTCATAATTCGCTAAGATAAAATATCTCCTGTTGATAGCACTCATAGATCGCGGAGATAAAAATATCACCGATTGATAGCACTCATAGATCGCGGAGATAAAAATATCACCGGTTGATAGCACTCATAGATCGCGGAGATAAAAAATATCACCGGCTGATAGCACTCATAGATCGCGGAGATAAAAATATCACCGGTTGATAGCACTCATAGATCGCGGAGATAAAAATATCACCGGTTGATAGCACTCATAGATCGCGGAGATAAAAATATCACCGGTTGATAGCACTCATAGATCGCGGAGATAAAAAATATCACAGGCTGATAGCACTCATAGATCGCGGAGATAAAAATATCACCGGTTGATAGCACTCATAGATCGCGGAGATAAAAATATCACCGGTTGATAGCACTCATAGATCGCGGAGATAAAAATATCACCGGTTGATAGCACTCATAGTTCGTTAAGATCAAATCGTAACTGTTCGTTCATCCATGGTATTGAGAGTACACATTCAGACTATAGTGAGGTCAATGAACGTAAATTCTCGCTCCTCCAGAGGCAAGCAATGGTATATCGCGAATATACGTCACCCCGTGATCATCAATACGACCAATCAAAGGCCACTATCTTACTAAGCTTTCAAATTTACTGTGCAATTATGGGATAACACGCAGGCGCATAGAGCGCTTGTGTGTTCGTGCCAAATAAAGAATTTAAATTTTAGTCACATTTAGTTCCTAAACGGAAATTGGTGATTTATGGGACCTGGAGATACAAGCCTCATTATATGGTACGGCTCGACCCGGACAGAATAGGCGAGAGAAAGCCGCTGTGCTCGCGACGATGATTAACGTATTGCGATAGGAAGTGTAACACGTTCATGCGATGAAAGTGATTTTGAGTTCATTGATCATTGTTTTAGTTGTCAGAAAGCTGGGAGGAAAAATCCATAAATAGATCTCCTCTACACCTCGTCTTTGTCAATGTGACATACACTGGGTGTAAATATGTATGATATAACAATATACTGGCCGCCATTTTTGTACGTATATTGGCTGGCTGCTGACATTCCGCGAATGTCATGTGATAGCTTGTTCACGCTTGCCATACTACTCCATTGCAATCGCAATCTTCTTACATCAGCATAACCAATTGCTATAATAGGCCTTATCATGCCAAAAAGCTAACTATGTAGTAATTATAGGAATGCATATTTAATCCTCCAGGTTATGAAACACTTAATGACAAATTAGAACGCATGGACCTGGAAAGGTCGTCGTAATTGGGGATATGCATTTGACGTATAATGTAAATGATACATGGCTAATGATATAATTATGTGCCAACATTCAGTGGTAAAAGCGCACTGCTATGATCTAGTGTTAGAGCGTCTCCCCGCAAGCGCGATGTGCTGGGATCAATCCCGGATCGAGTTATTCTCTAAGAACGAACCTAAGCGACACGGGCTATAAACCAAAGAATGACCAACAGCCAGTCGTGATGAAATTTACTGGGGGTAGAAATGAAGTTCGAAAAATTCGAAACTTTGGGATGTTACAGTCCTCTTTGAGATAAATCTCCAAAACATGTGTGAAAATCGGAGTGGGAGAAGGCCTGGTTCCATAAATATTGCTCAAAAACAATGTAAAATTAAATATGAAAAAAATCCCATTCACATCAAATGCAGCAGAAAATGAAATGGAAACTTAATTCGAACCTAGATATATCTACCAGAGTCTATAGGTCCTATGATTTGAGCAATTTGAAATTAGCGTCTGTATGTCCGTCTCGCATTTTGAGGAAACGAGTTTTCGGCAATATGTTAGAACCATCTTTTCTCAGAGCAGTGAAATTCCGCGCAGTATCTCTATGTAATTTGTACATTTTTATTCTAAAATTTCACGGAAACATATTCAAAATCAAAGATAATCTCCCATATCTCGCATGTTATTATCAAAGCACAATGACGTCCGATGGTCAGGGAGAAATTCGTTTACGCTAATTTGACCCATGATTTGGTTGAATTGTAAAGAAATTTTAGGACAGATGCACAAATCATGTTCAGATGATCTACGAAATTTCACTGCTCTGAGAAAAAATGGTTACCGAAACCCTCCCTCAAAATGTGAGACAGACACCATGCAATAGTTGTTGTTGTTGTTGTTGTTGTGGTAATAGATGTAATCTGAACAATAGATTTGTCAGAAAATGACAAATTGTAAAGGGTTATCTTCCGTTTACTTGCTAATGTGATAATTAGTTTGCTTCTCAGGTTTTCGTTTCCAGAATAATTCGTAATAGATCTGCTACAATATCGGCAAATTTGGGAAGTTTCTACTGTCGGAATGTGTCCGCCACTGACTTGGAAAAACATTGAACTGATTTGGCGTGTCCGCACACCAGGTTCGATAATAACACCATTTCAAGGCATACACTCTTATATTTCTTCCGTTGTTAATAGGGTATATATTTAATATGGTGCTGGGAATGATGATTAGGTTGACAATAGCGTAAACCCGTCCCTGAGTTAGCGAATCTTGATCTCAGTATGGGTGCATTTTAATTACTCTTTCTGCTCATGACACGCTTTATGATTTCCTGTTTTGTGTCAGTTTTACCATCGTTCATTTAAGAAATAATGTTTTCATAGTCGTGCTAAATTGTTATTTTACGCACGGTTAGTGTGGGAAAGTTTATAAATTTTAGGGCTCGGGCTTCGCCCTTGCCCTAAACTATAAACTTCGCCCTTGCCCTAAAATTTCCCCACACTAACCGTGCGTAAAATACCGATTTAGCACGCGTATGAAAACATTATTTCTATTCTATTGCACTACCAAATTGATTACAAAGAGTACCATGAAAGATTGGAAAAATATGGTAAACGTTCACAACCTTTCTTCCCTTTGTTGAAATGTGCCTTCCGCCTCGGTTGGCAGCACGCCATATCAATGGACGAGTTTATGTGGTCTCTCAGAAGAGGGCGCAGTCTTTCTGCCATCTGAGACTGTGAAACATACGAGTTGTCAGAGCATTTCCATCATAGCTCTCTAGATTTGTATCTAATACCGCTTATGCCGGTGCTAGGGGCCGTGTGGTCATGTCATCCAAGTTGTCACATGAACAGGTACAATAAAAGCGTACCTGAGATACAACACATATCACGAATCGTTAGATTCTTGGTATATGCTTTAGAATAGGTTAACCAGAAGACTATACTGTGAAGTCATGTGGCTCTGTCAGTATGTCGGCACCTCTTCCCACTTCACTTATATGTGTTATAATACATGCATACAAGCCTATTTGTGTGTCATTCTTAATCCATTTCACGATGGAACCAACAGTTAAATTTGAGACAGAAATTTACCTCTTTAGTAATAATATAAAGCGAATTTAATACCTTTAAATATCCGTATTCTCCATTTCGTTTACCTGTCGGTCCCTGGTTCATTTCGTTTGTTAGCCAGATCTCTTAATTTCTCATCGTCAGCGGAGGAATATCTACCTTTGTTCAGCTGATCACACTCGTGTTGTGTCTGCATTTAAAACAGCAAGAAGAGATTCATCATCTGAGTCTCTCATGAACTCTTCGATCTCCGCTTCTCTAGATAATTCGTATCTGAAAACACGACTTGTTCCTCCTGTTGATCTGTTTCTTATTGCGTAACATTCGTATGTCCCATTTTGTTTGTAAATATCTGCGATTACACATTTTCTGCCATTAAAATAAACTAAAGTTCCTACTTGCAGAGTATCCATTCTATTTGTTTATTGGATTGTATAGGCAGACGAGAATTTGTCCTGCCATTTATCACCCGCCCTGTGAAATGGATTATCCCGAGTAAACACCTGTGCGTGTCAAGATCACGGGTGTGGATTTCATATCTCACAAAGTTCTTAACCGTGCTAAATCGTCTAATAATTGCACGGTTATCAGTGTGTAATAGATGTAAGTGTTATAGAATAGACGATTTAGCACGGTTAAGTACTTTGTGACGGGTGATAAATGGCATGACAAATTCTCGTCTGCCTATACAATCCAATAAACAAATAGAATGGATACCCTGCAAGTAGGAACTTTAGTTTATTTTAAAGGTAGAAAATGTATAATCGCAGATATTTACAAACCAATTGGGACATACGAGTGTTACGCAATAAGAAACAAATGAACAGGAGAAACAAGACGTGCTTTCAGATATGAATTATCTAGAGAAGCGGAGAACGAAGAGTTCATGAGAGACTCCGATGATGAATATCATCTTGCTGTTTTAAATGCAGACACAACGTGAGTGTGATGAGCGGAACAATGGTAGATTTTCCTCAGCTGACGATGAGAAATTAAGAGATCTGGCTAACAAACGAAATGAACCAGGGACCGACAGGCAAACGAAATGGGGAATACGGATATTTAAAGGTATTAAATTCTTTTATATTATTAATAAAGACGTAAATTTCTGTCTCAAGTTTTAACTGTTGGTTCCATCGTGAAATTAATTAAGAATGACACACAAATAGGCCTGTATGCATGATGGTTCACAATCTCAGGTGGCAGAAAGACTGCGCCCCCTTCTGAGAGACAACATTAACTCGTCCATTGATATTGGCACGCTGCCAAGTGAGGCGGAAAGTATATTTTGACAAAGGGAAGAAAGGGTGTGAACGTTTACCATATTTTTTCAATCTTTCATGGTAATCTTTGTTTATAATCAATTTAAGTAGTGCAATAGAATAGAAATAATGTTTTCATAGGCGTGCTAAATCGCTATTTTACGCACGGTTAGTGTGGGAAATTTTATAAAATTTAGGGCGCGGGATTCGCCCTTGCCCTAAAATATAAATTTTCCCACAATAACCGTGCGTAAAATAACGATTTAGCACTCCTATATGAAAAAATTATTTCTTAAATAATTGCACAGTTATCAGTGTGTAATAGGTGTAAGTGTTATAGAAAGGTTCATTTTGATCTCAAACTTCCATGCACCTCCCATTTGTCAAAATTGTCTCTGTTTGAAGTTCGGTCCAATCGAACCAATCGACACTTCTACAGGCATCACGAGAAATAGAATATGTAGCAGCGTACATGTACATTGCAATTTTCCGAGATGTCCGTCAAATATGTACAAAACTTTGGAGGCAATTGTCTAAAAGTTTGGCTTGAAATGTACACTTTTGCTCATCTAAAATCGCCGAAAATACAAACTGTTTCTAGAATTTTACCTCCTTTGCATTCAAACATTCACTTTTAACCATGTCAACCCTGAATTCTGCTTATAGTGAGGTGGCTCAGGGCCATATTTTGGGGAGATCGTGACACGCTGGACCAAAGCACCAACTTTGGCACACTCATCACTTGAGGCATATAGAACAATATCAGAAGGAGTGCCCTTTGCTCTGGGCTGTGTGATGCCCTCTGGCATCACATTCATAATGGATAACATTAGGGTGTACCAAAAGGGCATCTGAGGGGCAATATTGTTATTTAAAGAATAGTTAGCCTAGAAACAGCTTCGTTATTTTCATTATCCTTCACTCACCACACTGTATCACTGGTTCATGCGCTACCGGAAAATGTAACAAAATCCAAGATGGCGGTCATGATGACATCACAGTGACATCATATTCCCAAAATAAGTCATTTTTGCGGACGATTTTTCGGACCGATTTTTCCCATTTTTTATTTGTGGAATTTTCTTCGCTGAAACTGCCTGGTAAATTAGTAAATAATCATCTTATTTGAGATAAAATACTTTTGAGCACTTTTACGAAGCACATTAATTTTGAAGGAATACGATGAAAACAGAACTTTCTGGCACACCCTAATGTTATCCATTATGAATTTAATCATGAAGCTGTGATCCGAGTTTTATGCAACAGGCTCAAAAATAACATCAGTATCATAACCCTATCTGGCCTGGGCTTTTTGGGACCTGTCCAGGCCGGGGGGGCGAAATGGTCCCCCCTAATTAGTTTTCTTATCCCTTGAGCTAGGGGGCTGAAACTTACCACACTATACCCTTGGGTCAAGCTCTACCAGAAAATGTAAAAAAATCCAAGATGGCCGCTTTGATGACGTCACAGTGACATCATTTTAAAAAACGGCATTTTTTGGTCGATTTTTCGGTCGGATTTTCCGAATTTTTTATTTATGTAATTTCTCCGCAAAAACTGCATGATAAATTAGTAAATATTAATGTGATGTGAAATAAAATAGTTTTTGTCCACTTTTCGTCGCGGAAAAGCAGAAATTTTGAAGAAATATGACAAAACCATCACTTTTCTGGTACCCGACGTGGCCGCCATCTTGAATTCACCCATGATTCTCTGCTCAGGGGGTTATGCAAGTCCCGGAGTTTCAGCACTCCATTTTTCGTCGTTCCGGAGATAGCGCAGAAAGTTTGGTAGGGGGGCCATAATGCCCCTCCCCCCCCCAGGCCAGGTAGGGTTAAGCTATAACTGCTCTAAGTTACAGCCCTCGACGTTTCTTCATTTTGGATTATCAGGGAAAAGTTTTTTGAGAAGAGAGAGCTGGGTGGCTGAAACCACCTATACCAATTAGGTTTACATAATCGCCTGTGTAAAAGGAAACAATCGCCCCTTATCCTTGTAAAACTTGACAATTCAGCTTTTCATCTCGTAAAATGGGAAAAAGATGGAAATGTCCAAGACTGGACAGTTTTTCATGGTATTCTAGCATTTACCAGATTCACCCCATGTTGAGGCGTTTACTTCATCAGACGTCCTCGATGCTCATCCACTAACATCCGATGAGTTATTTGTTTGAGTTGATCTGTCATCACAGCGCACGAGCTAGCGTATCTAATTCCGCTTAAGGCGTTGCTAGGGGCCGTGGGGATACTTCATATATCCATATTAACAGCTGCCAGAAAAGCGCGGCTGAGATACTAAGGCTACGACCGAGAATCCACCGTATTCTCGGATCTGCAGGTGAGATGCCAAGGGAAGCTTTCCTATTAAGTCATATGGTTGCTTTTTAGTCGCCAGACGTCAATTATTCCCACTTCTTGCATATCGCTTCAATTTCAATCTTTCTACTTTTAAGTTCGAGAGACGAATAGCTGAATTAACAAGTGTTACACGGGCCGGGGACTTGTGTTTAGTTCTATACGCCTCTGTTTGTATATTTGTGACCGCCGAAAGAAGCCAAAATTAGTGGACGAAATGGTACGAACCTTCATCTGAAGAGTGTTGGAGTCGGTGAGGGTGAAACTGAAAAGAACAATCCCAACAAGGGCATCGTACGCCTGTTGGCGGCCGGAATTGGAAGGCCATCAAATTACGTCAGGATAGCTAACAGAGCTGTATGGCCAGAAAATTAAACCAAGAAGGAATCAAAAGAACATTTAACTCCCAATGGAGACCGAGAACATGCAACATACAAGTAAGGTTGAGTGAGTGAATAGAATTTAGCGTGGCTTTCAACAATATCTCAGCTATATCGCGACGAACCAACTAAGCACCACCCAGCCAAGTTGCGTTCCTGTTACTTCAAAGAAAAAATCTTTAAAGCAGCATGGAACCAGACACCCTCCATCCACCCTATAAAACACTGAGGACAGCACACAAGACACAGACAGGACGCTTACATGGTGCAATAAAGACAAGTGATATTACAGTGCTAGACATCACATTATCAAGTTCCTGTTGCTTCTCAGCAAAATGCTTTGAAGCAACAGGAACCTGTACCCACCCAATCACCAGCGCAACATACAAGTAACATGTTGTAGCACTTGTCTATATATTATCATTGAATGGACACAGCTTTGGTCGAATGTTCATGGAACTTTGTCAAAATAGCTGTGGGAATACCAAGTGTGAAAATAGAGGCCCGCAATATTGCTTTTTTTTGGCCAAAAGCCTGTCAAACATTTTCAGGATAACTATAGGGATCTCAAAGAGTGAATAGACACAGAAAAACGATCGAAAATTGAATTTAACGCCCATTGAGGGACAGGAACATGAAATTAACATTAAAATAACACGTCGACTTCTATCCGTCGCTATTGACATGACCGAGAGTGCTTAGGACGATTTAAGGTTCAGCGGCAGATTGGGGGAGGGGTCTGAAACTACACCTACACTACAAAATGGCTTATTTTTATAATATGACGTCACTGTGACATCATCATATAGGCCATCTTCAATTTTGTTACATTTTATTGTAGCGCTGGAACCAAAGATATAATGTGGCAAGTTTCAGCTTCCTAGCCTCAAGGATAATGAAAGTCATGAAGCTATTGGGAAGCCAACTATTTTTTCAATGATAATATTTTCCCTTAGATGCCCTTTTGGGGGCCAGAGGGCGTCACACGGCCCAGAGCAACGGGCACCCCTTCTGATATTGTTCTGTATGCCTCAAGCGATGGATGTGCCAAGTTTGGTGCTTTGGTCCAGCGTGTCACGATATTTTTGCTAAGCCACCTCACTATTAGTTCTGTCGGAAATTAGCGAACATAGGTGAAATCTCTGGATTTGGCCAGAGCGATTGCAATAAAGCCAGGCGCTTCTCGCCGACCTTAATCACTGAGCTTGTAATTGTGTTACATAAACACCATGCTATATAAATTACATATGAAGGGCTGGAACCCATACGTATTTATCATTGCACGAATCATAAAGGGAAGTGGAATCCGTTGTTATTGGCTAATTCTTTGTACCATATATCACTGTATTTTGTTCCCTGTACTTGCCTGTATTGCAAACAGAGGGGTCTGTTTATGAGGGACAGGCATACAGCCCAGAGAGTGAGAGCAGAGATTGTTTGAAATTGTGGTTTAAGGGCGGTTTCACATACGGATTTCGCGGCCGATCAACTCAGTGCTTTATTTATATTTCACGGTACATTTCTTAGTTCAGTTAATATCTTTACAAGCGCTATATTTTAGAATAAATAAATAACAAAGAGAATGCAATGGGAGATATAAATAAAGAATCGAGTGGGGGATATTGTCTGTGTACGATCTGTTTTGGTCAGGTAAAATATATGAACTTGTAAATATGTGTTGAGTCCATTGCACTAAATCGCGCGGAGGATTCCTTTGTCTTTGTACCCCTCCATACGCACAAATTCGCCCAGAAAAACAGTGCTTGGCGTGTGTATCAGAGTACAGGAGAAAAGCCTGTGTTTATGTATATTACATTGATTGTTTTTCTTCAATTTGGTGCAAATGTTGTTTATGAATTAGATCCTTGGATGGATTATGGACTGCGAAATTCTTTAATGGACAGCGGTTGAATATTGAAGGACGAACTACACGCTTGTACTTTACTGTAGTATGATCTTTTGTCTCAAGCCATGGCTCCGTTGTAGATATATAAATAATTGGGTATAATATTGGAGGAATGTGTTAGGCGGTTTATTACATTGCCGAGCCCTTTGATAATTCATAATTTCATTTAGAAAAAAAATCGAATCACCGAGTCTCCAGAATAACTCTCTATATAGCACTTCTTTATATTTGCCAATCATGGCGCCATGGGTGCAGACTACACTGCGAAAAAAATTGTGTTGAATCCATTTTAGCACCAGATTCGTGTTGAAAATAACACAAATCGTGTTAGAATCAACACTAATTTGTATTGAACTCAACTCAATTTTGTGTTGATATATGAAGTTTAACACAAAGCCATGCCATTTAGCAAAAAATGGTGTTAGAACAACACAATATTTTTCGCAGTGTACTCAGTTAAAATATATAACAGTAATGGCACTGATTCTACAAATATCATAAACAAGAATTACAGTATATTATATTAAGCATGCAGCAATGTAAATAAATATGTGTCAGGTATTCCCGTCTGAAGATTCTCGCTCGTACACTTAAAGCAGGCTGCTTTCAATATAATTACCTACAATATTTACAAAACTCTTATAGTCTTTCCTGAGAAGCTACACCAATTTCTCAGCAGAGCTTATTAATTTGAAATTAACGTATTTCTTTGCAATCGGCATTACAAACCTGGACTTTACTTCAGTAACGGTTAGTTTTGCGTTTCGTTTTGTGTTTCAGTTTTCATTTCCTTTCGTTTAGTTAGCGTTTGACAAAACCTCAAACCAAAACGAAACTCAAATAGATGATGCACAGTTTAATGTAATTCCCACTGTACTTCAGATTCGAAATTGATACAGTGATAACATTCCCATTACACTTTAACCCTTTGTGGGATAATGAACAAGTAAAATATGCCGCCCAACTAATGGTGAACCTGTTCGTGATGAATAGAAGGGGTAAATGTACAATATTGTATGTTTTGGAGCTTATTGATTCGTACAAGAAAGATCTGTTGCTTATAATACGCGGGAAACCTGCACAGACGAGAACTCCCTTCTGGATGACGGATCATCAAAATTCTGTGATATATATATATATATCGTACACTGACAGCAAAATACGCGATCGTATAGTGCAAGATCTCTGGCGC
Source organism: Hanleya hanleyi (assembly GCA_036873755.1). Lineage (NCBI taxonomy): Eukaryota > Metazoa > Mollusca > Polyplacophora > Lepidopleurida > Hanleyidae > Hanleya > Hanleya hanleyi. The sequence continues at coordinate 66,630 of JAVTVY010043086.1, read as the reverse complement.
TACGTTTCTCTTCAATATAATCTGTTTTACACTTCCATGATGTTCAAATGAACAGTCACAATCAAAGCGCGACTGATATATATATATATATATATACCCTGGAAATGACTTGACATTCATTCGGATAAAGAATAATGGACAGTGGTTAGGATTTTATCCATATAACATCATCAAGTCTTCCTGAAATCGTACAAAACTGTTGACCGCTTCTCTCTTGTAAGAAATTATCTTATATTTTTATTATTTTTATTTCATATACAGTTGGAAGTGGTTATTATTGTCATACGAAATAGGTCTTTCGATTATTGACGCGGAAATTATTTAATGGACGACGGCTGAATATTGAATGTCGGATCTGACGCTTGCTTCTCACACTATCAGATAGGGAATTATCTATCCAATCTCATACAGACAAAAACCCCGTGAGAGCCTTCAACAGGCGATTTATTTCCCAGCGTATTCACCACAGGAGCTAGATTTTATTAAAATGGACCTTTGCCGTCCTTCCACGGGGATGTAGTTCTATATACCCCGTAACCACCCCGTGTATAAAAGATTAATTCGAAATGAAGTGGTTGCATGATGCATAACTATGGCATTAGCTATTTCATAACGGACTAAGCTGAAATTGGAAAACTGGACACCGTCATCTTCTTGTAAAGAGGCAAACATCTTCAGATAGATTGGTTGTGAATATAGCATTAACATCCCCTATAGTGAAGCTCCTTGTTCCATAGGATACGGCGTTCACCAACAGTGTTGACCACGCATAGTTTGTGAAGATAAAATAGGAATTCTAAACCAATTTATTTGGCGTAAACATTTCCGGAGACGATCGAAGTTTTATCAGTAATGGGAATTCAACCCGCTGTGATATGACATGCAAAACGTCAGAGCGATGGAAGAGATTTTAAGATCATTTTTATTGTTTGCATGCACCAAGCTCGGCGTTAAAATCAATATATTTTGTTCACCTCTACATCTTGTCTTTGTCAACGTGATGCACCCAGAATGTAAATAGGCGCAAGCACCATATATATCATTCTTATGGCATCAGATTGTATAACCCCAACTGTCAGATATACCCTCTGATGGGCATTGGGTTGAAACCAAGGCGCGTAGCTTTTGTTGGCATGACTCTCGGCCAATCAACATCGTCCGCTTTTCAACGGTATATCACACTTGCAATTTTTACGTTTCGTTTCGTTGCGAAAAGTTTCGTTTATTTTGTGGTTATCGGTTTGGATACTCTTCCGTTTATCGGTTGATTTGTGTCCCGTTTGCGGTTCGATTTGCGTTTCGTTTCGTAATCGTTTTGTTTCTGTGATCGTTTCGGTTAGGTTTTCATTTTCGATTCGCCTACTAACGTTTAATAATGGTATTTGCTCCATTCCGGTTAGTTTTGCGTTTCTTTGTTTGTTTCAGTGACCATTTAATTTTGCGTTTCGGTTTTCATTTCGTTTCGTTCAGTTAGCGTTTGGAAAACCGTAAACCAAAACGAAACGCAAATAGACGCTGCACCGTTTAACGAAATCTCCCCTGTACGTTAGATTCGAAATTGATACAACATACCCATTGTATTTTATTCATTTGTGGCATAAGGCACACCTTAAATATGCCGCCCAACTAAGGTGAACCTGCTCGTGAAGAACAGCAAGGGTAAATGGACAAAATTGCACGGTTTGGTGCTCTTATATAATGCAAGAATGATACAGTGCGGGAATCCTGCACGAACGAGAATTGCTTTCTGAAGGTCGAATCTTTAAAGTTTCTCAAATTGTTTGATGAATATAGTACACTGATCGCAGAGTGCAAGATCTCTGCGTTTCGCAACCTCTGCCTAATTTCGCTTAACACGAGGCTAGGACCGGTTTGAATGTCATTAGTTGTACATCTTCATGGTCTTCAAATGAACAGTCACAATCAAAGAGTGACTGGGATATATACTTTGGAAACGACTTGTAAATTCATTTTGATAAAAAATAATGAACAGTTATTATGACATCATTTGACCGCTACTCCCTTGTAGGAAATCATCTTATATTTTTATTAATTTTATTTCATACACAGTTGGAAGTGGATATAACTGTCATACGAAATAGGTCTTTCGATTATTGACGCGGAAATCATACTATTGGATGACGGCTGAATATTGAATGTCGGATCTGACGCTTGCTTCTCACACTATCAGATAGGGAATTATCTATCCAATCACATACAGACAAACCCCGTGAGAGCCTTCAACAGGCGATTTATTTCCCAGCGTATTCACCACAGGAGCTAGAATTTATTAAAATTGACCTTTGCCGTTCTTCCACGGGGATGTAGTTCTATGTAAGCCGTAACCACCTCGCGTATAAAAGAGTAATTCGAAATGAAGTGGGTGCATGATTCATAACTATGGCATTAGCTATTTCATAACGGACTAAGCTGGAATTGGAAAACTGGACACCGTCGTCTTCTTGTAAAGAGGCAAACATCTTCAGATAGATTGGTTGAGAATAAAGAATTAACATCCCCTATAGTGAATCTCCTTGTACCAACAGGATACGGCGTTCACCAACAGTGTTGACCACGCATAGTTTGTGAAGATAAAATAGGAATTCTAAATCCATCTATTTAGCGTAAACATCTCCGGAGACGATCGAAGTTTTATCAGTAATGGGAATCCAACCCGCTGTGATATGACATGCAAAACGTCTGAGCGATGGGAGAGATTTTAAGATCATTTTTATTGTTTGCATGCACCAAGCTCGGCGTTAAAATCAATATATTTTGATCACCTCTACATCTTGTCTTTGTCAACGTGATGCACCCAGAATGTAAATAGGCGCAAGCCCCATATATATCATTCTTATGGTATCAGATTGTATAACCCCAACTGTCAGATATACCCTCTGATGGCACTGGGATGAAACCGCGGCGCGCAGCTTTTGTTGGCATGATTCTCTGCCAATCAACATCATCCGCTTTAAAAAGGTATATCGCTCTTGCAATTTTTGCGTTTTGTTTCGTTTCGATTAGTTTCGTTAAGTTTGTGGTTATCGGTTCGGATACCCGTATGTTTATCGGTTGATTTGTGTCCCGTTTCTGGTTCGATTTGCGTTTTGTTTCGGTTATCGTGTAGTTTCTGTGATCGTTTCGGTTAAGTTTTCATTTTCGATTCGCCTACTAACGCTTAATAATGGTATTTGCTCCATTCCGGTTAGTTTTGCGTTTCGTTGTTTGTTTCGGTGACCATTTAATTTTGCGTTTCGGTTTTCATTTCGTTTCGTTTAGTTAGCGTTTGGAAAACCGTAAACCAAAACGAAACGCAAATAGACGCTGCACCGTTTAACGAAATTCCCCCTTCACGTTAGATTCGAAATTGATACAATGATAACATATCCATTGTATTTTATTCATTTGTGGCATAAGGCACACCTTACATATGCCGCCCAACTAAGGTGAACCTGCTCGTGAAGAACAGCAGAGGCAAATAGATAATATTGCACGGTTTGATGCTCTTATATATGCAAGAATGATACAGTGCGGGAATCCTGCACGGACGAGAACTGCATTCTGAAGGTCGAATCTTTAAAGTTTCTCAAATTGTTTGATGACTATAGTACACTGATCGCAGAGTGCAAGATCTCTACGTTTCGCAACCTCTGTCTAATTCCGCTTAACACGAGGCTAGGACCGGCTTGAATATCATTAGTTGTACATCTTCATGGTCTTCAAATGAACAGTGACAATCAAAGAGTGACTGAGATACATACTTTGGAAACGACTTGTAAATTCATTTTGATAAAAAATAATGAACAGTTATTATGACATCATTTGACCAGTACTCTCTTGTAGGAAATCATCTTATATTTTTATTAATTTTATTTCATACACAGTTGGAAGTGGATATACATGTAACTGTCATACGAAATAGGTCTTTCGATTATTGACGCGGAAATCATATTATGGATGACGGCTGAATATTGAATGTCGGATCTGACGCTTGCTTCTCACACTATCAGATAGGGAATTATCTATCCAATCTCATACAGACAAACCCCGTGAGAGCCTTCAACAGGCGATTTATTTCCCAGCGTATTCACCACAGGAGCTAGAATTTATTAAAATTGACCTTTGCCGTTCTTCCACGGGGATGTAGTTCTATGTAAGCCGTAACCACCTCGCGTATAAAAGAGTAATTCGAAATGAAGTGGGTGCATGATTCATAACTATGGCATTAGCTATTTCATAACGGACTAAGTTGAAATTGGAAAACTGGACACCGTCGTCTCCTTGTAAAGAGGCAAACATCTTCAGATAGATTGGTTGTGAATATAGCATTAACATCCCCTATATAGTGAAGCTCCTTGTTCCATAGGATACGGCGTTCACCAACAGTGTTGACCACGCATATTTTGTGAAGATAAAATAGGAATTCTAAATCCATTTATTTAGCGTAAACATTTCCGGAGACGATCGAAGTTTTATCAGTAATGGGAATTCAACCCGTTGTGATATAACATGCAAAACGTCTGAGCGATGGGAGAGATTTTAAGATCATTTTTATTGTTTGCATGCAATTAACTGGGCGGTAAAATCAGTATATTTTGATCACCTCCACATCTTGTCTTTGTCAACGTGATGCACCCAGAATGTAAATAGGCACAGGCCCCATATATATCATTCTTATGACATCAGATTGTATAACCCCAACTGTCAGATATACCCTCTGATTGCACTGGGGTTAAAACGCAGCGCGCAGCTTTTGTACGCATGACTCTCGGGCAATCAACATCGTCCGCTTTTAAACGGTATATCGCTCTTGCAATTTTTGCGTTTCGTTTCGATAAGTTTCGTTTAGTTTGTGGTTATCGGTTCGGATACTCTTCTGTATATCGGTTGATTTGTGTCCCATTTGCGGTTCGATTTTCGTTTCATTTCGGTTATCGTTTCATTTCTGTGATTGTTTCGGTTAAGTTTGCATTTTCGATTCGCCTATTAACGCTTATTAACGCGACTTTCAGAATGTAGATGTCGTCCGTGCAGGATTCCCGCATATTATTAATCACTATATCTTTCTTGCATGAAGATATGAGCATCAAACCGTACAATACTGTACATCGTTGGAAACGGCTAACCGCTTCTCTCTTGTGGAAACCGTCTTATATTTTTATTATTTTTATTTCATACACATACGTCTTTCGATTTTTGACGCGAAAATTATTTTATGGATGACAGCTGAATATTGAATGTCGGATCTGACGCTTGCTTCTCACAATCAGCACAGGCCCGCAAAACAAGAGTTTTGGGGGGTGTGGGCGGTGGTATTAGAGTGAAGTGTCGAAATATGGGGTCTCTATATATAACCCCATGCTTTATATAAATCAACATAAAGGTGAGAAACGGACTTTGGGTGAATCGAGAAATAAACGGTTTACCGCCAAACAAAATACATCAGCATATTCTACAAGTATCACTTTATATATTCCCGTCGTCAAATTAGTAAATTTGTGCAATTTTTTACCTTTGCCGGGCGATTCAAAATCCAACGTTAGTGTCCATTCATCTAGGAACACTTAGTTTATGGCGGGCTTCGTTCTCAATTCTGATTGGTCAGTCGAGACAGCTGTTCAATGCGTGACCTCTTTTGCCGGAGGCGTGTCTCGACTGACCAATCAGAATTGAGAACGAAGCCCGCCATAATCTAACTGTTCCTAGATGAATGGACACTAACGTTGGATTTTGAATCGCCCGGCAAAGGTAAAAAATTGCACAAATTTACTAATTTGACGACGGGAATATATAAAGCGATACTTGTAGAATATGCTGATGTATTTTGTTTGGCGGTAAACCGTTTATTTCTCGATTCACCCAAAGTCCGTTTCTCACCTTTATGTTGATTTATATAAAGCATGGGGTTATATATAGAGACCCCATATTTCGACACTTCACCCTAATACCACCGCTCACACCCCCACAAAACTCTTGTTTTGCGGGCTTGTGCTATCAGATAGGGAATTATCTATCCAATCTCATACAGACAAAAAACCCGTGAGAGCCTTCAACAGGCGATTTATTTCCCAGCTTATTCTCCACAGGATCTAGATTTTATTAAAAAGGACCTTTGCCGCCCTTCCACGGGGATGTAGTTCTATATAAGCCGTATCCACTCCGCGTATAAAAGAGTAATTCGAAATGAAGTGGGTACATGATTCATAACTATGGTATTAGCTATTTCATAACGGACTAAGGTGAAATTGGAAAACTGGACACCGTCGTCTCCTTGTAAAGATGTAAACATCTTCAGATAGATTGGTTGTGAATATAGCATTAACATCCCCTATATAGTGAAGCTCCTTGTTCCATAGGATACGGCGTTCACCAACAGTGTTGACCACGCATAGTTTGTGAAGATAAAATAGGAATTCTAAATCCATTTTTTTAGCGTAAACATTTCCGGAGACGATCGAAGTTTTATCAGTAATGGGAATTCAACCCGTTGTGATATAACATGCAAAACGTCTGAGCGATGGGAGAGATTTTAAGATCATTTTTATTGTTTGCATGCAATAAACTGGGCGGTAAAATCAGTATATTTTGATCACCTCCACATCTTGTCTTTGTCAACGTGATGCACCCAGAATGTAAATAGGCACAGGCCCCATATATATCATTCTTATGACATCAGATTGTATAACCCCAACTGTCAGATATACCCTCTGATTGCACTGGGGTTAAAACGCAGCGCGCAGCTTTTGTACGCATGACTCTCGGGCAATCAACATCGTCCGCTTTTAAACGGTATATCGCTCTTGCAATTTTTGCGTTTCGTTTCGATAAGTTTCGTTTAGTTTGTGGTTATCGGTTCGGATACTCTTCTGTATATCGGTTGATTTGTGTCCCATTTGCGGTTCGATTTTCGTTTCATTTCGGTTATCGTTTCATTTCTGTGATTGTTTCGGTTAAGTTTGCATTTTCGATTCGCCTATTAACGCTTATTAACGCGACTTTCAGAATGTAGATGTCGTCCGTGCAGGATTCCCGCATATTATTAATCACTATATCTTTCTTGCATGAAGATATGAGCATCAAACCGTACAATACTGTACATCGTTGGAAACGGCTAACCGCTTCTCTCTTGTGGAAACCGTCTTATATTTTTATTATTTTTATTTCATACACATACGTCTTTCGATTTTTGACGCGAAAATTATTATATGGATGACAGCTGAATATTGAATGTCAGATCTGACGCTTGCTTCTCACAATCAGCACAGGCCCGCAAAACAAGAGTTTTGGGGGGTGTGAGCGGTGGTATTAGAGTGAAGTGTCGAAATATGGGGTCTCTATATATAACCCCATGCTTTATATAAATCAACATAAAGGTGAGAAACGGACTTTGGGTGAATCGAGAAATAAACGGTTTACCGCCAAACAAAATACATCAGCATATTCTACAAGTATCGCTTTATATATTCCCGTCGTCAAATTAGTAAATTTGTGCAATTTTTTACCTTTGCCGGGCGATTCAAAATCCAACGTTAGTGTCCATTCATCTAGGAACAGTTAGATTATGGCGGGCTTCGTTCTCAATTCTGATTGGTCAGTCGAGACAGCTGTTCAGTGCGTGACCTCTTTTGCCAGAGGCATGTCTCGACTGACCAATCAGAATTGAGAACGAAGCCCGCCATAATCTAACTGTTGCTAGATGAATGGACACTAACGTTGGATTTTGAATCGCCCGGCAAAGGTAAAAAATTGCACAAATTTACTAATTTGACGACGGGAATATATAAAGTGATACTTGTAGAATATGCTGATGTATTTTGTTTCGCGGTAAACCGTTTATTTCTCGATTCACCCAAAGTCCGTTTCTCACCTTTATGTTGATTTATATAAAGCATGGGGTTATATATAGAGACCCCATATTTCGACACTTCACCCTAATACCACCGCTCACACCCCCCAAAACTCTTGTTTTGCGGGCTTGTGCTATCAGATAGGGAATTATCTATCCAATCTCATACAGACCAAAACCCCGTGAGAGCCTTCAACAGGCGATTTATTTCCCAGCTTATTCTCCACAGGATCTAGATTTTATTAAAAAGGACCTTTGCCGCCCTTCCACGGGGATGTAGTTCTATATAAGCCGTACCCACTCCGCGTATAAAAGAGTAATTCGAAATGAAGTGGGTACATGATTCATAACTATGGTATTAGCTATTTCATAACGGACTAAGGTGAAATTGGAAAACTGGACACCGTCGTCTCCTTGTAAAGAGGCAAACATCTTCAGATAGATTGGTTGTGAATATAGCATTAACATCCCCTATATAGTGAAGCTCCTTGTTCCATAGGATACGGCGTTCACCAACAGTGTTGACCACGCATAGTTTGTGAAGATAAAATAGGAATTCTAAATCCATTTTTTTTAGCGTAAACATTTCCGGAGACGATCGAAGTTTTATCAGTAATGGGAATTCAACCCGTTGTGATATAACATGCAAAACGTCTGAGCGATGGGAGAGATTTTAAGATCATTTTTATTGTTTGCATGCAATAAACTGGGCGGTAAAATCAGTATATTTTAATCACCTCCACATCTTGTCTTTGTCAACGTGATGCACCCAGAATGTAAATAGGCACAGGCCCCATATATATCATTCTTATGACATCAGATTGTATAACCCCAACTGTCAGATATACCCTCTGATTGCACTGGGGTGAAAACGCGGCGCGCAGCTTTTGTACGCATGACTCTCGGCCAATCAACATCGTCCACTTTTAAACGGTATATCGCTCTTGCAATTTTTGCGTTTCGTTTCGATAAGTTTCGTTTAGTTTGTGGTTATCGGTTCGGATACTCTTCTGTATATCGGTTGATTTGTGTCCCATTTGCGGTTCGATTTTCGTTTCATTTCGGTTATCGTTTCATTTCTGTGATTGTTTCGGTTAAGTTTGCATTTTCGATTCGCCTATTAACGCTTATTAACGCGACTTTCAGAATGTAGATGTCGTCCGTGCAGGATTCCCGCATATTATTAATCACTATATCTTTCTTGCATGAAGATATGAGCATCAAACCGTACAATACTGTACATCGTTGGAAACGGCTAACCGCTTCTCTCTTGTGGAAACCGTCTTATATTTTTATTATTTTTATTTCATACACATACGTCTTTCGATTTTTGACGCGAAAATTATTTTATGGATGACAGCTGAATATTGAATGTCGGATCTGACGCTTGCTTCTCACAATCAGCACAGGCCCGCAAAACAAGAGTTTTGTGGGGTGTGGGCGGTGGTATTAGAGTGAAGTGTCGAAAAAAGTAGACTCACTACCGTTAGATTTTCAGACATATTTCACAAAACAATCTGACGTACATCGATACAATACTAGGGGACAGCTTTTCAATCTATATAGGCCAATCTATCGCTCAAATCTATCATTTTATTCTCTCAAAATTAAAGGACCTCGGGAGTGGAACAAGTTGCCTCCATCCATTAAGAGTATCAAATCTATCTCATTATTTAAATCAAAACTAAAACAGCACCTCATTGAAAACTGACCCGCTTCACAGTTATTGCATGGATATTTATATAGATATGCTATATTGTTTTTTTTATTCCTCATCAAGCGTCGATGATCATTACATAAATGTTTTGTGTCTTTTCTGGGATAGAACAAGCCCCTTGGGGTTTTATTCCCGCCAAATTATATATAATCGGCACCATTTAAGAATATTTATTTATGACTTCTATTCTGAATGCCATTGATGTACATGTGCGATGTTAATATTGGTGAATAAATTCAATTCAATTCAATTCAATTCAAATATGGGGTCTCTATATATAACCCCATGCTTTATATAAATCAATATAAAGGTGAGAAACGGACTTTGGGTGAATCGAGAAATAAACGGTTTACCGCCAAACAAAATACATCAGCATATTCTACAAGTATCACTTTATATATTCCCATCGTCAAATTAGTAAATTTGTGCAATTTTTTCCCTTTGCCGGGCGATTCAAAATTCAACGTTAGTGTCCATTCATCTAGGAACAGTTAGATTATGGCGGGCTTCGTTCTCAATTCTGATTGGTCAGTCGAGACAGCTGTTCAATGCGTGACCTCTTTTGCCGGAGGCGTGTCTCGACTGACCAATCAGAACTGAGAACGAAGCCCGCCATAATCTAACTGTTCCTAGATGAATGGACACTAACGTTGGATTTTGAATCGCCCGGCAAAGGTAAAAAATTGCACAAATTTGACGACGGGAATATATAAAGTGATACTTGTAGAATATGCTGATGTATTTTGTTTGGCGGTAAACCGTTTATTTCTCGATTCACCCAAAGTCCGTTTCTCACCTTTATGTTGATTTATATAAAGCATGGGGTTATATATAGAGAACCCATATTTCGACACTTCACCCTAATACCACCGCCCACACCCCCAAAACTCTTGTGTTGCGGGCTTGTGCTATCAGATAGGGAATTATCTATCCAATCTCATACAGACAAAAACCCCGTGAGAGCCTTCAACAGGCGATTTATTTCCCAGCTTATTCTCCACAGGAGCTAGATTTTATTAAAAAGGACCTTTGCCGCCCTTCCACGGGGATGTAGTTCTATATAAGCCGTACCCACTCCGCGTATAAAAGAGTAATTCGAAATGAAGTGGGTACATGATTCATAACTATGGTATTAGCTATTTCATAACGGACTAAGGTGAAATTGGAAAACTGGACACCGTCGTCTCCTTGTAAAGAGGCAAACATCTTCAGATAGATTGGTTGTGAATATAGCATTAACATCCCCTATATAGTGAAGCTCCTTGTTCCATAGGATACGGCGTTCACCAACAGTGTTGACCACGCATAGTTTGTGAAGATAAAACAGGAATTCTAAATCCATTTTTTTAGCGTAAACATTTCCGGAGACGATCGAAGTTTTATCAGTAATGGGAATTCAACCCGCTGTGATATGACATGCAAAACGTCTGAGCGATGGGAGAGATTTTGAGATCATTTTCATTGTTTGCATGCAATAAGCTGGGCGGTAAAATCAATATATTTTGATCACCTCTACATCTTGTCTTTGTCAAAGTGATTCACACAGAATGTAAATATGCGCAAGCACGATATATGTCATTCTAATGGCATCAGATACATAACCTCAACTGTCAGATATACCCTCTGATTGCACTCGGGTTGAAATGACGGCAGGACTCTCGGCCGATCAGCATCGTTCGCTTCTGAGCAGAGCGGAGTGGGCTCAGCATGTCACAGCTAAACAAGGCGTTGTACCGAGTTTTCTTATGTAAAAATTTAGCATAAAACTTGTTAATTCTCTTACAAGATATATTCACATCTCTCTCGTATACAGATACAGGAGTGGGTGTGGGTGAATATGATTTAACGTCGCTTTCAACTATATTTCAGTCATATCACGACGTTGTGTCCTATTTCTTTTCACACCCGGGAACCACACGGGTGGGGTCCTATTCCTTTTCACACCCGGAAACCCCACGGGTGCCTCAGTTAGTCGCCTCTTACGACAAGCTCTCTGAGAAGCTGAGACCTATTCTTACCATGACCTGCGGTGTGCACAACGACATCCCAGGTCAATTCCCGGAAGCCCCACGGGGCATACATGCTCCATATGAAGATCAAATGGAAACAGACTGAATGGACACGAGCGCCTCGTGTTCCTGCACAGTGCAGTCAGAGGGTGCTACACAGACAGTTTAAGAGGTTACAAGCGCTGACAATGGCAGAATGCATACAGGGTTGCTGATACTATGTTTGCTCCTAATGTCCTGCCATTGCAATCTCCTTATGAGCTATTTTTTTTTGCAACGAAGGCAAAATCTATATTTGAAAGTCGACTGTAAGTATATGATATCGGACGGTCTGCGATGTAAACAAAAACCAACGAGTCCGCCAAACGATTGCATAAAAGAGGGCGAGGACGAGGATCTTCCGTCTTGAGTGTTTGACAACCTTCAAAGATCAACTGGTACTATATGTCTGGTTTAGGTCAAATGTTACTATATGTGTATATCGGTGCATGCATGTACAATCTGCATGTGTACTCTTTACAAAAACTTGGCCATTGGCCATCCTGCAGAAGGTATGGTTGAGGTTTGCACGGTACCCCCAGCTTAGCTCCGGCGGTTGATAAGCAAGAGGCATGATTGAGGCATATTCCATATATGTTAATTAAGCCTCTCGGAGCTTAACGAAGTATATCTGAAGAATGACTGAGGCATTCTTAAGGCATGGTTTGCATGGGTATGACTGAGGGACCATGGTCGAGGTATACTTGAGGCATGGCTAACGCATACACGAGACATGATCATGAGACTGTATGACAAAAGAGATTATTACAATTTCGACATCGTGAACTATCTCTTTCTGGACAGTAATATTCCAGTGGGACCTGCATATGGCGTATACATATCACGCCTAGTAGCATTTGCTAGATCCTGTGTTAAATGTGACGATTTTAGTCAACGTCACACAACATTGTTGCAGAAACTTATAAAACAGGGCTACACCACCAAGCGCCTCCACTCAAAGTTTCTCAAATTTGTCGATACATATCGCATGCTGATAGCAAAATACGAGCGTAGCGTGCAAGATCTATGGCGTTACGTTTCGTAACTTGTGTCTAATTCCGCTTAACCCGGGGCTAGGGGCCGTATGAACCCATGTACTTCAAGATCCTCATGGTACTCATATGAACAGTCACAATCAAAGCGTGACTGAGACACATCATTCTTTAGATGACGATTTTACAACGAATATTATGGATTAAGAATACTGATCAGCGATACGGATTTGATATTTTTGGAACATCATGATGTCTTGCCGGCATCATTGAAAACTGTTGACCGCTTCTCTCTTGCAGGAAACAAGCCTATGTTTATGTATACTATGATTGTCTTTTTGAATTTGGTGATAATACCGTTATATGGAATATGGAATAGGTCTTTGGATTATGGACGCGGATATTCTCTAATGGATGACGGCTGAATTATGAATGACGGACCAGACGCTTGTAATGCGTATCGCTTGGGAATACCTGAGGCAGGAGTCAGGTATGATCTGAAGATGGGTGAGGTATACCTATAGAATAACTGCATAGAATTTTAGGTTTTCTTCTTCTCTTCCGTCAGATGATTTTTCAAAAAATTCAGCGTATCTGGAAAATATAGTGTGGCTTGAAACAAGCCCAGGGGGGCATGAATGAGACATGGTCTACAGTGGAGGCATGCGACCCACATGCATGGGAAAGGCCTATACTTCCATGGAAGCATGGAGATAAACTAAAATCAAGTCCAGGAAGCATGAAAAGGCAAGTATCTCGAGACATGATGTCAGCGGCATGAAGGAGCTCCACGAATGCAGAGAACTGAAGGCATGAAAGAAGCACGTGTCTTTTGAGAAGGCATATAAGGACATAAAGACATGGACATCAAGTACGAAATGTCATAGGGTTTTATGAGAAGCAATGGAGAGCCATGATACAGGCATGAGAGAACAACATACCTCCTACTAAGGCTCTTGCAGTGTATGTAAGCGACGCGGTGAAGAAAATTTACACCACTTCACTGGATTCGAGAAATAGAACAGCCCATTTGGACTTAAACCTGCAAACAACAACTGCTTCCTCTCACGTCGATTATACGATAAGAGACACGATTACAATATTGACATTGTAAATTACTCTTTCATGGATAGTAATATTTCTGGGGGACCTGCATATGGAGTATACATATCTCGCCTTGTAGCATATGCTAGAGCTTATCAAAACCTTCATGATTTCAATCAACGTCACAAGGCATTACTACAAAAATTGCAAAACTAGGTAATAAAATCAAACGCCTGTATTCCTGCATTTCTTAAATTCGGTGATAAATATCATGTGCTGATTGCAAACTAGTAGTGTTGAAAATCTGTGGGGTTATATATTGTAATTTGTATCTAATTCCGCTTAACCTGGGGTTAGGGGCCGTATAAACATTATGTGAGAGACATCTCCATAGTGTTTATTTGAACAATCACGTTACTGAGAGCAGATTAATAGGTTTAATACGACATTCTCTTCCTTTTTAATCCCATCAATAACGTGGCATCACTTTTGGGATACGACGCGGGAATGTTCTACACCCTACGAACATTGAATTGTGATACGGATTTGATGAACAGAATATCAGTTGATCTTGTCGACATCATTGAAAACTGTTGACCACTTCTATCTTTCAAGTACACAGCCAGAAAGAAGGTGATGGCTCATCACCCTTTAATGGTGATCAGACCTGGTCATCACCTTTAAAGGTTGATGAGTTAGAGTCATCACCTTTAAATAGTGACGGCCATTATCTTTTAAAGGTGATAATTTTGTCTCATCACCTTTAAAAAGTGATTACCTAAATTTACAATGATTGCTCATCACCCTTCAGATGTGACGGATATCATTTTTAAAGGTGATCATAAAAAAGTGGTGACAGTTATCAACTTTTTTCCTGGCTGTGTAACTCCAATATACGTTTTGTCTTTCGGTTATGTTTATTTAGGTGCTAATATTATTAATGAATCAGGTATTTGGGTTATGGACCTTTGCAAAATCTTAATGGACGACCACTGCCCAATGAATGACGGATCAGTCGCCTTATTTACTGATCAATTTCCATGCGACTTTTTTCGCAATATACCCACAGGACGATGGTTCAATTCTTTGTGTGGGTCCATATGCACGCCACCAACTTCTGGCCATTCATGCGCAAAAAATACTGCGTCCGGCAATAGTGACATAATAAATACCAATAATGTTTTAAACTAACAACTATTCCCATACTACATTTACATTTTACATGACACCCCCCTCCCCCTCACTTAGTCCGCTAAGCCTCAATTCACTGGCAAGTACTATAAAGGTAACCGGCTTCACCGACGACACTTCCAAGTCATAGATTTGTTGGCAAATCTTTTGTCAAGGGAGGAAGAAAAGCAGATTGCATCTTGTTGTCGAGTAACAAGTTAAAACATATTCCGTAACTTGATTAAGGTACCGTACTAACAACGATATGGCGGGATGGTTGATGATACAGTAGTCCTTTCTTTGTATGGTCCTTGTTAATTTTGAGCATTGGAGCGATAAGCAAGAGGTGGGAAAAACTGACGACGTCTGGCGACTAAAAAGCAAACATAGGACTCCAAAGCGAAGCTTCCCTCGGCACCTCACATTCAGATCCGAGAATACGGTAGATTCTCGGACGTAGCCTTAGTATTTCAGTCGCGCTTTTATTGAGATGTTCATGTGGAGACTATGAAGTATCCACACGGCCCCCAGCGGCTTAAGCGGAATTAGATACGCTTGCTCGGGAGCTGCGATGAGAGATCAGCACACACATTTTCGAGTTTATCCATGCTGACAGGGGCGAAGTTTGCGAAATACAGACATCCTTTTCAGTATAGTCTTACTTGTATGACGCAGCATGATTATTTGCCATGTGTGCCTATCCCATGACCGCAGTAGGCTTATAAGCTGAGATTTCACGCTGTCTACCACAAAGTCGCACGTTTTAGGGATTTTCTCAGTCCTCTAACTATTCTAGCTAAATGTTTCAATTTTAACTTGTCATATTTGTGAAAGATTGAAAGGGCATCGGCACCAGCCGATTCTTTGCTTCACAAAAAGCATACTTTATTACAATGTTAACTGAAATTGGTTTTCCGTTAACAAGATGATCTTAGCATCAAATTTTTTTAAATCCAATCTATTTCCGCAACTGCGAAAGATAAGACCTGTATCGTGTCATAGCTGATCATGTATTTTTTTTAATATGTAGCCGATGTGTATAAATCTAGGTTCAAATTGCCATGAGTACTTTCAAAATGGCGACCAATATGCTGGAAGCAACGAAGCAGAATTGGCGAAACAAGACGTTTCGCCAATTCTGCTTCGTTGCTAAATTTAATCCATAAATATTTGAGAAGTGAAAATCCTGAAAAAAATTCATGACCAAGTATGGATTTCATCCTATTTGCCGCATTTATCTTACTTCAAAATAGTACGATATTGATTTACTTCGCCTCAAATATGTTTTGTTATGCAGAGCCGTGCGCCAGATGAAATCCAAGAAAAAAAAATAATGGCCCAAGAACACCTTATGAAAAGATTATGTCACCATGGTTTATCTATAGACTTTAGAAAGTACCGAGACATCGAGTATGCTGAAACTGCAAGTTTCAATATCTTAGTAGCATAAATTGCCAAAATAACAGGAAAATATAAAAGGACTGCCGTCTAATTTTTAACAGGTCCGTAATAATTAAATGAGACACGAGACAATGTATGCGAAATATTGGAGAGATTCCCCATGATCCAATTGCAAAGTTGCAATGTAAATATCACTGTAAACAAGTGATTAACTCTGAGTATTTTTGAATCCAGTTTTGTTTGTCTGTTTTCGACAATGACACTGAGACGACAAAGTGTGCTGCTTGCCGAACTCCTGTCTTTAAAATAACTTTTCCAACCGTTTTTATTAAAATTACTATTCTGCTTTTGTTTGGAACAAATCGCGATGTCATGATGTATGGTTGTTTAGTCTATCTGTCAAATTAAAGTTTGGAACATTCATTGTTTTGTTTTAGGCTCAGGTCTAGTTCTCTCCACATTCAACCAAGTCTCGCCTCTTTTGATCAGCTTCTGACCAATCAACCTGCGGAGAGGAGACAAAGTGTGGTGTATGTGAAATACACCATATGTGGTATTTCAAATACACCATGGTTGACTTGTGTAGGGGATACATTGCTAGGAAAAGATAAGAGCAAAATGCAGGTGACACTGGATAAATTGCAGATACAGTTTAATTTAGCTTTGAAAATAAGCAACTTGTCTCACCTGTCTACAAAGGTTGAAGCTACAGACCGCAGCTCATGTTTCCTCATCGACGGCACTGGAACAAAATAGGCTGAACAATATCATTCTTCCGATGTCATAGTTTGCAACCTCCTAGATTGTTGGTTTAACACCCTCTGACTGCAATGGGTCGAAATACGTGGTGCGTATGCGCATCCAGCCTTTATCGTGGGAAGCATGAATCTGTATGCGGGAGAGATGGAGAATGTATCCAGTATATTTTACAGAATAATGAATCTAGATGCCCAACTATTTGACAAGCGCACAGAGTTCCGCGTCTTCTCGAGCTGTGACATCCTTAGTCCACTCCGACACATTTAGAAACGGGTGCTGCTGATTGGCCGAGAACCATGCACACAAATCTCCGCACCACGGGTTTAAATTAGGGTATATTTGACAACAGTAGGTAAACAATCTGACGCCATGAGACTGCGCAATCTGGGATGAGCAATTTCGAAGACTAGGTAATTAATGTAAACAGCTTGATACCCATATATTAATCCTTAACGTGCATTAAATTGCGTTCTCATAGAGAAACTCAATAGTAAGTGCCGTATGTAGATTATTATTACCATACATGTTGTCTGCGTAAACGTGGGTATTTTGTTGACAGTTCAATTGCACTAAAATGGAGCCTATATGATATTTTTGATCCAGTGGTGAAATTAACAAAACTGTTATCGCTTTTTTTTCGAAAGCTCAAGGAGCCAACATAGTTTCTAACTTGAGTCACTGATCCTGTGAAAGGCAGCACTAAAATCTGTGATGTCTTACACCATTCTATTGGTATATGGATTAGTTTATTTCGAGTAGAGGAACTTGCGAGGAAAACACAATTTTCCGGATACCTCGGCTATGATAAGCTATCAAGCAACTACGTTTCAGTCCGTAATTATGATTCACCCGGGGTTATAGATAACGGTTCATTTAGCGTGTGTGTGTTTGTGTGGGTGTGGGATATATTATTATTCTCAAATAGAGTCCATACCTGGCCTGGGGGGGGGGGGGCGAAATGGCCCCCCTACCAAACTTTCTGCGCTATCTCCGGAACAACAAAAAATAGAGAGCTGAAACTCCACAACTTTATAGTTTATCATATTGGCGTCATTTTGAGCCTACTTGCATGACCCCCCGAGGAGAGGATCATGGGAAAATTCAAGATGGCGTCCATGTGGGGTCCCAGAAAAGTGATGTTTTTGTCATATTTCTTAAAAATTTCTGCTTTTCATCGATGAAAAGTGGGCAAAAACTATTTTATTTCACATCACATTAATATTTATTAATTTATCATGCTGTTTTTGCGGAGAAATTGTATAAATAAAAAATTCGAAAAATCTGACCGAAAAATCGACCAAAAAAGACCGTTTTTGAAAATGACGTCACTGTGACGTCATCAATGCGGCAATCTTGGATTTTTTTACATTTTCTGGTACCCAAGGGTATAGTGTGGTAAGTTTCAGCCCCCTAGCTCAAGGGGTAAGAAAAATAATTAGGGGGGGGGGGGGGCATTTCGGCCCCCCAGGCCACAACAGGTCCCAAAAAGCCCAGGCCAGATAGGGTTAAGGGCTGGGTGAACCGAATGTTGTTGTTGTTGCAGTGTAGTTTGGAAAATGCTGAAAAGCGTATGTCTGAGGAAAATGTTATAGCATGTGCATTATTCCTGAACTTGTGTAAACGTTAAACACTGAGAGTGGACGCATAAAACACGATGATAAAGTGATAGCTTGCCATTAGGCTGTATCACTTTTGGTCAGTGTTAATTACACACAATATGGAAAAAGCTCCTGTAAAATACGGAAATAGAACGGTTACGCTACAAAAATTGACATAGACGATAAATTTTATCTATGCAGTTGCCAATGGATTTCAAACAATTTTTTAAATTATATTTGTTATTCGGTACATTAATATAAATTTAGAAAATTGTTTAAAAGTCATTGTCATATGTATAGTTAGAAATTAATCGCCAGCGTCAATATTTGTATTGTAGCCGCGGGTGGTTGGTGGGGTGGTTTCTGTTGCTTCAATGTATTTTTCTGGGAAGCAACAGGAACTTGATAATGTGATGTCCAGCACTTTGATTGCACTTGTCTTTATTGCACCAATGTAAGCATCCTGTGTCTGCCTTTTGGGCTATCCTCGGTGTTTTATATGGTGGATGGTGGAGTGTCTGATTACATGTTGCTTCAAAGATTTGCTTCCTTGGAACAGCAGAAACGCAACTTGGCTGGGTGGTGCCTTGTTGGTTCGTCGCGATATGACTGAAATATTGTTGAAAACGATGTTAAACTTGACTCGCTCACTCACGCACGCACTCACTGTTTCTGCATTTTGCAAGAGCTAATTCCACATTGTGTATAATTTAGGCCTACAGCGACCAAATGAGATGCAGTGTAATGGTAAGGTTTTCACTTTATTATCGTGTTTCCTGCTTGTACTCTGAGTATGTAAGGTATACACTAGTCCAGGAACTAATTACACTGCACATGCAATGACAAGATCCTCAGACATGCGCTTTTCAGCGTTTACCATAATACGCTGTAACAACAACAATAATCTGTTCACAAAGGCCTTAAATCACCCCTGCTACAGTACATACCACCTGGAATGAGGTGTAGTTGAAGTCTAGAAATCTAATCTAATCTAATCTTCTCGATTAATATGAGAAAACGAGACTGGTCAGCATGCTTCGGATAAACCGCTGTATGCATGTAATAAGCTTGTACGTAAATTAATCTATATTTGTTATGATTGCAAACATGCCTGTCAGTGACAATAACTGAATTAGACTCCCTGCAAAACCACTCCTGTTAACAAAACAGGTGACTCGACGGGGTCTCTCGAAATTCTATATTGCATAAATATTACAATTCGCCTCCTGGCGATCGAATAACAGTTTGTCGTACATCATAGCTGTATTAAATGTTCATCGGAACGTCATGAGAGGCCTGCTTCGATTAATTGTAAATTTGCCCTATCGTAAATATTAATTTTAGCTCATAAACTCGAACAAGTTTATCTGATCGCTGTATCAGCTTCTAGGCTTGCTTTTAATCTTGAAACCAAATCATCGTATGATGGTGGACGTTGCACGCTGGGGCATTCTCCTGTCATCAGAATGTACTTACACTGACAGTAGAAGGTATCTCTAGCAATAGGAGGATGGATGCAAGGTGTCAAAAAGCGAGGTCGATGCTTCATGTAAGGGAGCACGAGAATTGTCTGGGTTATTGTACATGTTGAAATCTCGTGACTGATTGAAAAATAGTCTCATCTAGCAGCGGCCTTAAGGTTACTGTATCGGGTCGAAGCTTCAAAATCTCGGTTTTTGTTTGTTGTCTTATACCAGAGCACACAGTCAAACCTACAAGTTGGGGGAAAAAAGAAATTATGAAAATTAGTGCATTGTAGTAAAAAAACATGACTTTTCAAAACTCAAGCCATTCGTGGTGCAGTAGTGCTGATTGGTTTTTGGCCATTTTCTCCGTTTAGTTTTTCGCCAAAAAGTAGTTTTCCCCGTTCTAATTTCTCTCTTGTTATTTGATGTACAAACATGAATTTTGGACACAATATTCAAATCATGTAGATCTTCAAAAGCTTTCCTCAAATTCTATAAGTTCGGCCCTATTCATGAATTATTTATGATTTAGTGAAGAGGGGTCGAGTTTTTGTAGATTTTTCAAATTTGTATGTCGATAAAATACCTTCCAGGCCCTAACTAAGAAAACTGAGGCAACCTATTTTTATTCAAATGGTAAAGCTCATTATTCCAAAAAAGTTTATCTTTAAATAAATCGATTCTTGTAATCAATTCGAGAAAGTTATTTATCTAAATTTCTTGAATCAGGGGCTTTCAGAAAATGTATAGTTTGTATGGATACAAAAAAACACTGCCTCGTAAATTGTGATACGTACATGTACACGTACGCAACTGGGGCCCGATACACTAACCTTAAGAAGCGACTTACAAAATGTTCATTCGGACTGCTGCGCTCTTCCTATTCAACGGTATTCTAAAACATTTAGTGGGAGTTGGCAGAGGGTTCTTATTCAGCGGCGTTCAGAAAATTTAATTTTCTGTTGGGAGTGATCTTCTTAATGAGCGGTATTCTAAAACCAATAGTCAGAGTTGACGGCGATCGCCAAAAAGAGCGGCTTTCTTAAATCTCCCCTTACCTCGAGTGGTTTTGTTATTCATCAAACTTGTTTTAAAACATGATGAGACTGGTCAGCTGAATGCGTGTAATAAGTTAAAACCACTCAAACCGCTCAACTTGAGTGGGGTCAATTTCCACTCTTATGCTTGAGTGAATGTCATTCAAGTTGAGTGAAAAGTAACTCGAGTTGAGTGAAAATCTCACTCAATTTTTGAGTGGGATCAATTTCCACTCTTACTTGAGTGAAATTTCACTCAACTTTTTTTAGAGTATACACTAGGATCGCAAACATATCTGTTGGAGAAAATAAGTTTATTAGTCTCTCGCCACACCCACTCCTCTTAACACAGGTGACTCGACATGGTATCATGAATTCTACATTGCATAAATATTGCAAAGTGCCGCCTCACGATTGATCAGTGTGATTACATGTTGTGGCACATTATTATTGCAATAAAACTCAAGGTGATTCGAAAAACGCCGTGAGAGGCCTGCTTCGGCTAATTGTAATTTGTCCTATCGGAAATATCAATTTAAGCTCATAAAATCGATCAATTTGGTCTGATCGCTGTATCTGATTCTAGGCTTGCTTTGAAGAAGCATTGAATGATTGTGAACGTTGTACCTATGCCAAGGGTGAACTATTCTCCTGGCATCAGAGTGTTGACCTTAAACCAAAAGTAGGAGGTAGCTCTAACAATGGGTGGATGGATACATGGTGATAGAAAGGATAAAACTTCCAAGGCAAATCCAGAAACCTCGGCTCATTTGCAACAAACAACACAGGGTGTCTAGAAGCGAGATCGATGCTTCATGCAGAAGAGCACGATATTTGTCTGGGTTACTGTACATGTACATGTGAAATCTCGTGATTGACTGAAAAATGTGCAACTTGCATGGAAATTCATAATATCATAAGTCTCATTTAGCAGCGGAATTCTTAAGGAGCGGCTTTACAAAAGGTTCATTCTGGCGGTTGCGCTCTTCGTATTCAGCGGTATTCTGAAATCTTAAGTCTGAGTTGGCAGCGGGTTTCTGATTCAGCGGCGTTCTGAAAATTTAATTTTCTGTTGGGAGTGATCTTCTTATTGAGCGATATTCTATAAACAATAGTCAGAGTTGACGGCGATCACCAAAAAAGAGCGGCTTTCTAAAATCTCCCCCTACCTAGAGCGGTTTTGTTATTTAGCGATCTTGTTTTAAAAAATGATGAGACTGGTCAGCTGGATGCGTGTAATAAGTTTATGAACGAATCTATCCATACTAGGATCGCAAACATATCTGTTGGAGAAAATAACTTTGTTAGTCTCTCGCCACACCCACTCCTGTTAACAGCACAGGTGACTCGAAGGGTCTCATGAAATTCTATATTGCATAAATATCACGAATATGTCGAGCGATCAATGCGAATACAGAGGGGGGGGGGGATTTGGTTTAATGTCACACTCAAGGTTGTTTCACTCATATGGTGACGGCCCGTTTGGACAGTGGAGGAAGCCGGAGTGCCCGGAGACAATAGGCTGTGGCACATTATTATTATTATTGCA
Source organism: Hanleya hanleyi (assembly GCA_036873755.1). NCBI lineage: Eukaryota > Metazoa > Mollusca > Polyplacophora > Lepidopleurida > Hanleyidae > Hanleya > Hanleya hanleyi. The sequence continues at coordinate 44,003 of JAVTVY010043086.1, read as the reverse complement.
ATAAAAATCAAGGCCTTCAAGAACTTCGTGAGAGGCCTGCTTCGGCTAACTGTAAATTTGTCTTATCGGAAATATCAATTCAAGCTCATAAAATCGATCAATTTTGTCTGATCGCTACATCAGCTTCTAGGCTTGCTTTAATGTTGAATTCAAAGCATCGAATGATTGTGAACGTTGCATGCATGTCAAGGATGGGACATTCTCCTGGCATCAGAGGGTTTACCTCACACTGAAAGTAAAAGGTAGCTTTAAGAAAGGGAGGATGGGTGCATGGTGATAGAAAGGAGAGAACGTCAAACGTCAAATTTTGAAACCTCGAATTGCAACAAACAAGACAGGGCGTCTAGAAGCGAGGTCGATGTTTCATGTAAGCGAGTACGAGAATTGTCTGGGTTATTGTACATGGATTGGTGAAATTCCGTGACTGACTGAAAATGTGCAATCTGCAAAGAAATTCATAATATCATTATCTCCGCTAGCAGCGGCCTTCTTAAGGAGCGGCTTTACAAAATTTTCCTTCGGGCTGTTGCGCTCTTCGTCTTTAGTGTTATTTATAAATCTTTAGTCCGAGTTGGTATAGCGGGTTTCTTCTTCAGCGGCGTTCTGAAATTTGTGTGAAATTTGTTGGCAACGGTCTTCTTATCGAGCGAAATTTTAAAATCAATATTCAGAGTTGACAGCAACCATCATATGGAGAGGCTTTCAAAAATCTCCCCTTACCTCGAGCGGTTTTATTATTCAGCGACCTTGTTTAAAAAGTGCTGACACTGGTCAGCTGAATGCATGTAATAAGTCTGTATATAAATGAATAATATATTTATTGCAAACATGCAATAAGACAATGGAGACAATAACTTTACCCCCCACACACACAACCACTCTTGTTATCGATACAAGTGACTCGACGGCGTGTCGTGAAATCAAATGCTGCATAAATACTACAATGTGCCACCTGTCGTGTGCCCAACGTGATTACAGGTACTGGCACATTATTATTGCAATAAAAATCAAGGTCATCCAGGAACGCCATCACGGAAGGCCTATTTCAGCTAATTGTAAATTGGCCCCATCGGAAATATCAATTTAACCTCATAAAATCGATCAATTTTTCGCATCGCTGTAGCAGCTTCTAGGTTTGCTTTAATCTTAATACGATAATCTTAATGTCAAAGCATCGAATGAGTGAGAGAGTAAATAGAATTTAACATCGCTTTCAACAATATTTCAGTCATATTGCGATGAACCAACAAGGCACCAACAGCGTAAAACGTTCTTGATGTATCGACGATCTATACCTAGTTTCATACTGAACAGCGAAATGGTTTCTGAGAAACACAAGATCAATGGTTTCGCATAAATTAAAGATGGCCGTCAAAGTTTCCACCCAATCGTGTCCAGATTCAATAGGGTTCTGGGTCACAAGCATATGTATGTGCACAAGCTTGGTGTGCCTATGGTAAGTTGTTCTAAAGGTATCTTGGTAACGCGAAAGCTGTGACGGGCAGCCGGACAGACGGACGGACGTACATGACGGCGACAATACACTTCGATCAAATTTTGGCCGAGGGGTAAAATCCCATGGTAATATGTGGTGAACTGTCTGCGAAAATGGTCGGTTTTTAGAGAAGGTGCTTCTCTGGGGGATTCCCGTTAATATTCTATATCGAATGAACGCTTCTAGACAATGAATACAAAGAAAGGAATTTCTGGAATTTGAATTTTCCGGAATTTGAGTGTCAAAATTGAATTCGGTCCCTGTCTGTGTCACTGATTGCTTTTACTATTCAGCATCTGCCCAAAGAAGTTATATGAGGAAAAAATACATGGGCGATATCACGAAAACTAATGTGTGTTTTATTTTACTGCACAAATGTCTCGCCCAGTAAATCAATTTTTGACTATACATCAGAGTTAGGTGTAAACATAAATTGGATACCGAGTTTGCAGGGATGTACAGATAAATTATTTCTAAACGTGGCGATCGATTTAGTTATCAGAGCTACCTTTGTTCGTCAAAGTCCGGTTACATATATAGCTAATTTGGAACAGCAGACGTTATATGTAACTACTGCATTTACATAAAAAAGAAAGAAAAAAAGCGCAATCTATTCTACAAATCAGTTTCTCCGGTAGATAGACGGTTTTTGCTTTTAATTTCTCTTAAACATGGCAGTGTGACTAACGTCACAGGGCCTACGAAGTAGGGTACCGGTAGGCATCAGGACTTCGACGCAAACTGAACTCTTGGAAATCCCCCACCCCCAAGTTGAAATCCTACCTGTATTAAGATGGGCACTGCCCAAGTGAGAATCACCAGTGATTTTCATCAAAAATCACCAGCAATTTTCATCAAAAGTAGGTCAGCTCAGAACTTGCTGATAACAGTCCCCGTATGCACCTTCATGCCAAAAAGCAAGGTTCTAATGTCAACGGTTCTTCTTATTTTGCGGACGAAAGGATTCGGACTGACTGACTGACTACCGGACAATTTGCAAATGGTAGCCTACTTCGTAGGAAAAAAGCACAATCAAGTTTCAATTATTCATTTGATATACTGCAACACATGGCAGTGTGACTAACGTCACAGGACCTACGAAGTCCAGTAGGCATTAGGACTCGAACGCGAACTGAACTCTTGGAAATCCCCACCCCCAGTTGAAATCCTGCCTATATTAAGATGGGCACCGCCCAACTCAGAATCGCCAGTGATTTTCATCAAAAATCACCAGAAATTTTCATCAAAAGTAGGTCAGCTCAGAACTTGTTGGTAACAGTCTCCTAATGCGCCTTCATTCCAAAATAAATAACACTCGCCGATTTAATTTTACAATTTTTTAATTAAAGGAAACAGATTGAATAATATAGGTTCAGTAGATTTCAAGCTTTACGTGTGAAAATACATTTACATCTCTTTAATGGTTTTCAGTGCCCTTGTACAGGATCAAAACAACTTTTTGAATCACATTATTTTCCCAACAATACAACAAATTTTTATATATAGTACTATAGTAGAAAGGTAGCATTTATGTAGTTTACGGTAATTCAACTCAAGACCAACACCTTCTATGCACAAGATAATAATGATTCTATGTCATTCTCCTGAGCATAACCGGTACAAAGACGGATAAATAGCGTCTCTACATCACGTTGTTATCTAGATATATGAGACAACACATTTTGGGCATCGGCAATCTGATGAATGTACTATTCCGGTTTTCTTGTTTCACATTATATTCTATGGCGGTTGATCGGTGATTTTCTTCATTGATAAACGTTAAACCACCTAGCTTTAACTAATTCTGCTAGGCTGTCTTCATTCAGACTGTACAGCCTACACAGTCCACAGAAAATACACCGCACATTCTTGTACCCCCAGCCTTATCACATTTGATGGCAAGTTTAGCGGGCTGTTTAATGTCTAAGCTAGGAAATGTTCCAGGGTAGTTGACAGGCATGCAATAATATACTATAGTATCTGCTATACAGGACACCGACCACTGTAATTTGATGTGACAAGCAGCACGAATAGAAACCAGCCTTATCTCAGTGGGCTTGGATATAAATCACTGTTAAAAACCACAAGGCTCGGATAGAGCCTCTCTCTGTGTTTGTTCCAAGGACAAGCCTTAATGACTTAAAATCCGCTGATAAGGAGGTCCCCGGGCTTCATGGTCATAAAAGGAACATGATACTGTTAAAGGCCACATGGATGGTATGTATCTATAACAATATACTGAAGTGTTAATCATAAATCTAATTTTAATCAAAATTATTTCAGATCAGAACTTGCTGGTAACAATGCCCTAATGCACGTTCATGCCAAAAATCAAGGTTCTAATGTCAACGGTTCTCCTTATTTTGCCGACGAAAGGATTCGGATGGACTGACTGACTGACTGACTCACTCATTACCGGACAATTTGCGATCTGTAGCCTACTTCGTAGGAAAAATCAAATGACGATATACTATGGCCCATTCGTCAAAATGATTATATTTAAAAGTTCCATCGAGGGGCATATTCGTATTATTTCTAAACGAGAGCTATTGCGGATTGCGTTGTAAATCTGCATTCACACTACTCGAAGGGAAACAATACACTTTCGTTATTTCGGGATTACACTATCTTAGTATAGCACAGATTCTAGTGCTGAAAATTGGTCTTATGCGGGATTCGAACCAGTGACCGCCATGCAGATTATGGCACCCAGCCGCCAGCACTATATGTCGGCGATCTAAATCACTCGCCCATAAAATAGGAGGTAGCAGACCGGCAGTCTTGAAAGCCGCTACCTCTTATTTTCGTGAGATGTTGGTCGTGTGGTTCAGATCGTTGACATATAGTGCTGTCGGTTGGGTGCCTTACTCTGGTGGTCGCTGGTTCGAATACCGCATGAGACTTGACCAATTTTCGGCACTAGAATTTGTGCTACACTGAGATAATGTGATCCAACAATAACGAAAATACTTTTACGAGATCACTTTCTAAACGACAAAAAATATATAGACACACGAGAACAAAACGATATTAGGATATTTAACCATATATGTATATCATTCCTGATTGATTCTTAGTCGAAATGAACGTTTGTTTCCCTTATCCCTCGGCCAGAGATCCGAAACTCTCCAAAGTAAATATTTTGGCCAACACCATTTGGCTACGACTATCTTTCCGTGTTTTCAGCTGTGTTCGGTCAATCTTTTTAGTTGAAAAATGTGGAAATGTAAGATTATGGTTAATCTACGTCAAATAGATTAATCTTTTGCTCTTGCACATTGAAAGTTCAAAAACGAACAAAAATTATTCCATCGAAAACGCAAATTTCTGAGGCCCCTTTTGTGCATTCCTTCCTCGGGCATCAGGGACAAGACTCACTGATGCAGGTACAGATTCTGTTTGGCTCAATATAATTAAGAAAGATCGCTTGTCTACATTTCTGGCAAGACGGACATTGCCATGCATATAAGCCTAAGTTAAAATACTATATACTTTGACGCGTGAATCCAAGACATTGTCCCAATAACATTTAATATAGTTTAATATGAGTTTACACTGCAGTTCCATAGCAATAAGAACATTACGGGTAAGAGTGCAGTGCCATTGGAACTCTTCTGTGTGTGGAGGTCCATACACAGAGGTTATGGTCGAGCCAAAATGATTTGAACAAGAGTGCATTTCTCTTATTTTGTTAATTTAATTTGGTGTACTAGTTTCATAAATATGAACAACTGGAAACTTGTTCTTATCACTTCCTTGATAGTCTGGCATTTGCGTACACTTCGCCATCCATAAGTTGGCTTGCGAATCGTGTGTCGCCATTACTGCGGAGCGATATCCTATACTTTATCGTATACTGTTCGGTCTTCATCCGGCGGAGAACAGACTTGAGGAATCTGATAAATTACAGGCTTTTCATACTACTTCTGAATCATATATTGTCTGAGCTTACAAAAGATACAGATATGAATAACTTCCGTATCATCCAAGAGCTGTTGTAGATCTGTAAGTTTGAATAAGTAGGACAGCATATGATTCGAAAATGGCAGGTTACGTTGGGGTTACGTAGGTAAAGTTAAGTTGATTGGCTGACGACATCACGTGGTGTTGATTTCGGGGAATTCCCTCTTATAGTTGCCGAAAGTAGGCTGAAAGTGGATACGCATGATACCAGGGTCAGTCTTACCGCGTATAGATGACCGAGATGGTTACAGGTTGGGTAGTCTGGCTCGAACACAGATCACGTGGTACCGATATTTGCCCCTCCAAATATGGAGAGTTCCACTGTTTTCGCCATCTCGAAACTTCAGTATTGGAAACAAATCATGCTAAGCGTTTCGTGCCTCATCGGGTGACATGAGAGGAATTATAAAGCGATTAATTATCAGTGCCATAGTGTGTGCACTCAGATTCTTGTGCCACTGAGCCGTATCAGTTCTGGTTGCATTGATACAGCACCATGTAGAGTGTGCAGAATAATCAGTCGGGAAATCGCACGATAACATTTTATTGTTGAGAGATTATCTAAAGAAGATTCCCTCGTCGGCTGGCTGTCAAAGTTACACGTACACAGAATTGATCTTGACAGATGATCCAGATAAAACACAGCCCAGATCTTTGATCGAAGACAAACGCGCCATAGGGAATCGACCCCGGTCTAAAATGTCATTCCACGGATATTGCATTATTCATTCAGCAAGTCTGATAAATGCGAGAGGAAAGTCGATATGGACATCAGGTATTCATCATACAATGCCGAGAGATGGCGGCTACAGTTTTAGAAAGAGCAGACATTCACTATCGGAATCTTCCAGATCTTTCGCTTTTTCGAGTTACTGTATAAAATATGCATAGGCCGTTCATTTTTATTTTAGGTTTGCAGACATTAACGTGGATGGCAGAACATTTTTCTTTGCGACATTCCAGTTAAGAAATTACATTTCACAACACATCTCTTGTATCCAGATCATTTGATCACCAAGTGCCAGTAATAGTGAGGTGGCTTAGGGCCATATTTTGGGAAGATCGTGACACGCTGGACCAAAGCACCAAACTTGGCACACCCATCACTTGAGACATATAGAACAATATCAGAAGGGGGTGCCCGTTGCTCTGGGCTCTGTGATGCCCTCTGGTCCCCAAAAGGGCATCTGAGGGGCAATATTGCTATTCAAAGAATAGTTAGCGTCCCAACAGGTTCGTTATTTTTATTATCCTTAAGGCTGGGAAGCTGAAACTTGCCACACTGTATCACTGGTTCAAGCCCTACCAGAAAATGTCACAAAATCCAAGATGGCAGCCATGATGACAACATTTTCCAAAAATAAGCCATTTTCCTGACGATTTTTCGGTAATATTTTTCGATTTTTTTTATTTATGCAATTTCTCCGCAAAAACTGCGTGATAAATTAGTAAATATTAATGTGATGTGAAATAAAATAGTTTTTGTCCACTTTTCATCGCGGAAAAGCAGAAATTTTGAAGAAATATGACAAAAACATCAATTTTCTGGTACCCCACGTGGCCGCCATCTTGAATTTGCGCATGATCCTCTGCTCGGGGGGTCATATAAATAGGCTCAAAATGACCCCAATATGATAAACGATAAAGTTCCGGAGTTTCAGTTCTCCATTTTTTGTCGTTCCGGAGATAGCGCAGAATATTTGGTGGGGCGCCCAGGCCAGGTAGGGTTAATTTTGAAGGAATACGAGGAAACAGAACTTTCCAGTTACACCCTAATATCATCCATTTTCAATTTACTCATGATGCTCTGCTCCGAGTATTATGCTACAGGCTCAAAATAACTTCAATATCATAAGCTATAACTGCGCTAAGTTACAGCTCTCAACGTTTATTCATTTTGGATCACCTGGGGAAAAATTCTCTTAGAAGGAAGTGGGGTGGCTGAAACCACCTAAAACAATTAGGTTTACATAATCGCCTGTGTAAAAGGAAACAATCGCCCCTATTTTCATGTAATACGTGACGATTCAGCTTTCCATCTCGTAAAATGGGGGGAAAAGCTGGACATACTCAAGGCTGGCCAGTTTAGTTTTTCTGGGTTATTCTTGCATTTACCAGGTTTACCCCATGTTGAAGCGTTTACTCCATCAGACGTCCTCAATGCTCACCCATTAACATTCGATGAGTTATTTGTTTGAGCTGATCTGTCATCACAGCACCCGAGCTAACGTATCTAATTTCGCTTAAGCCGGTGCTAGGGGCCGTGTGGATATTTCATAATCTCCACATGAACCGCTACAATAAATGCGCGGCTGAGATACTAAGGCTACATCCGAGAATCCACCGTATTCTCGGGACTGCATGTTTGGTGCTGAGGGAAGCTTTCCTGTTGAGTCATATGGTTGCTTTTTCGTCGCCAGACGTCGTCAATTTCTCCCACCTCTTGCTTATCGCTCCAATTTCAATCTTTCTACTTTCTAGTTTGAGAGATGAATAGCTGATTTTTTCTGGAAGGCCGTGAAATTACGTCGGGATAGATAAAAGAGCTATATGGTCAGAGAAGGGACTCTAAAACCAAGAAGAAATCAAAAGGGCATTTAACAAGCAATGGGGACCGGGAACATGCAACATACAATTTACATGTTATACCACTGGTCTATATTGAATGGCCACAGTTTTGGTCGAATGTTCATGGGCCTTTGTCAGAATGGCTGTGGCATTACCAAGGGCGAAGATAGGGTCCCGCAATCTTTTTTTTTAGTCAATAGGATGTCAGACATTTTCAGGGTAGCTAAAGGGATCTGAGAGTGAACAGACACAGAAGAGGGATCGGAAAGTGCATTTAACGCCCATTGAGGGACAGGAAAATAAAATCAACATTAAAGTAACACGTGTACTTCTATCCATCACCACTGACATGTTTGGGAGTGATTAGGACAATTTCAGGTTCAGAGGCAGATTGGTGGGGGGGGAGGTGTCTAAAACTACATCTAATATATTCCACTGGGTGCCAAGACCATTACATATATATGTGCATGGTTCAGCACCGGTGCATTACTCTAATTATATGCCGGTTGTGCATGTACACTGTAAGAAAAATGATACTGAAAGGGGAGGAGCCTGTGTTCAATTGTTATTGGTGGATTCAGATCCAGCCAACCCCCCCCCCCTTTTCCCCAATGAACTTTTCTCGCAACTGTTTAAAGCTAGCACTTTGTGTCTTTATAACAAAATCAAATTAGGGGCATTTTATTCTCGGAAAAGAGCATCATGGGTAAATTCAGATTTGACGAAACGGTGGTGTACCTTGAAAATTTTGTTTTTGGAGTATTTTCTTCAAAATTGGTGTATTATTCTACGTAAAACTACCCAATAATATCTTAAATCACATCAGGTGATTAATTACTAATTCGCAAGGTAATTTAGGCAAAGAAAATTGCACTGGTAAAAAGTTTGAAAAATCGATCCGAAAAATGAATTTCGTTACATTTTCTGGTAGCACTGGAACCCTAGATATAGTGTGGCAAGTTTTAGCTTCCTAGCCTCAAGGATAATGAAAATAATGAAGATATTGGTAAGCTATCAATGTTTTAATTGGTGATATTTCACCTTAACCCTACCTGGCCTGGAGGGGGGGACATTATGCCCCCCCCTATCAAACTTTCTGCGCTATCTCCGGAACGACAAAAAACAGAGAGCTGAAACCCCGTGACTTTATAGTTTATCATATTGTGGTCATTTTGAGCCCATTTGCATAATCCCCCGAGCAGAGGATCATGGGTAAATTCAAGATGGCGGCCACGTGGGGTACCAGAAAATTGATGTTTTTGTCATATTCCTTCAAAATTTCTGCTTTTCCGCGATGAAAAGTGGGCGAAAACTATTTTATTTCACATCACATTAATATTTACTAATTTATCATGCAGTTTTGCGGAGAAATTGCATAAATAACAAATTCGGAAAATCTGACCGAAAAATCGACCAAAAAATGCGGTTTTTGAAAAATGACGTCAATGTGACGTCATCAGAGCGGCCATCTTGGATTTTTTTTTTTTACGTTTTCTGGCACAGCTTGATCCAGGGGTATAGTGTGGTAAGTTTCAGCCTCCTAGCTCAAGGGGCAAGAGAATGGCCCCCAGGCCACGACAGGTCCCAAAAAGCCCAGGCCAGATAGGGTTAAATGCCCTTTTAGGGGCCAGAGGGCATTACATGATCCAAAGTGATGGGCACCCCTTATGATATTGTTCTATTTGCCTCAGGTGATGGATGTGCCAAGTTCGGTGCTTTGGTCCAGCGTGTCACGATCTTTTTGCTAAGCCACCTCACTATAACTATATAAGTAAGCGCAAATAAGTATGCTAAGGTCAGAATATCAACCAAATGACACCAAGGTTAGACAGCACGTTCATAAAGAAATTATATGAGGAAAAAAGACATGGGCGATATCACGAAAACTAATGCGTGGTTTATAATACTGCACAAATGTCTCGCCCAGTAAATCATTTTCTTACTATACATCAGAGTTAGGTGTAAACATAAATTGGCTACCGAGTTTGCACGGATGTTCAGATAAATTACTTCTAAACATGACGATCGATTTAGTTATCCGAGCTACCTTAATGCGTCAAAACCCGGTTACATATATAGCTAATTAGGAGAGTTTGGCCTGATATAGCAGACGTTATTTGTGACTACTGTATTTTTCAAAGAATAGTGCAATCTGATATTCTGAAAATCAGTTTTCTCGGTAGATAAACGGTTTTGCTTTTAATTCCCCTTAAGACAGTAAAGGACGTTCATTTGTAGAGATTGAATGTATTTTTTTGATTTCAGTATTTTTTCTTCAGGTTAAGAGATGATCCATAAAAAAATGGTTGGGTTACCATACTCGTTAAGAAATATATAGCAGCCAAATGCATGTATATACCACTTAAAAGCCATAACACCGAATACATCGGAAAATTAGAATTTTTGTTGCTTGATTCTCAATAAATCAATCTTCCCAAGGTCAAATTTACCCTATTTTTCTATATAATACTAAACACATATAGTTCTTGTTGAATATGTAATAAAAACAAGGGTACATATGTTCTTAGAAAATATTAGCAAAAGATTAACTGAGCCTTTCCTGTCATATTTCCAGGAGGGTGTCAGGGCGGGAATCGGGGTGGGAGTAGGACATATCATTTATTAGCCATTTGCAAATTTCCTTTTTGTTGAAATTGACTAAGAGTGAATATTGGGGATTTCAGAGGCATAATTTTCAACCTAGAGAGCACTTTGCACCTTCCAACCGTTGAATCTAAAATGCCAACATTTTGGTCAGTCCTATCACACTACTGAACCACCAAAAACGCTTGGATGGGTTCTGTTGTGTCTTTTTTTAAATTTATATCCCATTTTGAGATGTCTGGGTACTTTTGTTAAGAAATTCAGCTGGTTTTGAATAATTCGACAAATCACCATATTGTAGCCCCAAAAGAGCAGAAAAATGAACGTCATCTACTCCCTTAAAAAAGCTCAATCAAGTTTCCATTGTTCATTTAATGTACTGTAACAGAATCAATTTGCCATATATTATGGCCCATTTAATATAGTATGGATTCACACTGTAGTGCCATAGTAATCAGCATATTCCGGATTACAGTACAGTGCCCAAGACATTGGAACTCTTCTGTGTGCGGAGATCCATACACAGAGGTTATGGTAGGGCCAGAATGCCAGTCAGAGCTATGAAAATGTACGATCCTGTATTACTGATTTCAATTCTGTGGCATAAATGTACTAGATTTGGACGAGTGTGCATTTTTCTTCCTTTATAAGTTTTATAATTTGGTGTACTACTTTCATAATTATGCAGATGAGGAAGTTTTTTCATCATTTCCTAGGCAGTCTGGCCTGAACATAGATCACGTGATACAGATATTTCCCACTTCACATACAGAGAGTTCCATTGCTTCCACCATCTCCATACTTCAATATTGGAAATAAATAATACTAAGCCTTTTGTGTCTCATCGGGTGACATGGGAGGGATCACAAAGCGATTAACTATCAGTGCAGTAGTGTGTGCACTCCAGAGTATTGTGCCACTGAGACGGATTGTCGTCCGTGGTAATATCAGCTCTAGGTGCATTCATACAGCACCACGTAGAGTGTGCAGAATAATCAGTCGGAAAATTGGACGATAACATTTTATTGTTGGGAGATTATCTAAAAGAAGATTCCCCTGTCGGTTGGCCGTAAAAGTTACACATCATGACAGATCATTCAGATAAAACACAGACCAGATGTTTGATCGAAGTCAAACCCGCCATAGGGAATCGACCCCGGTCTAAAATGTCATACCACGGATATTGCATTATTCATTCAGCAAGTCTGATAAATGGGGGAGGAAAGTCGATATGGACACCAGGTATTCATCATACAATGCCGAGAGATGGCAGGTACGGTTTTAGAAAGGGCAGACATTTACTATCGGAATCTTCCGGATCGCCCGATTTTCAAGTTATTGTGCAAAATATGCTTAGGCCGTGAATTTTTATTTTAGGTTTACAGACATTTCCGCGGATGACAGAACTTTTTTTCTTAGCGATATTCCAGATATATAAATATGATATGTAGGTAGAAGGAAAGAAATTACATTTCACAACTCTTGTCTTGTATCCAGATCATCTGATCACCATGTCTACGTAGTGTATTTTGCCGTAAAGAAGCGCAAACACGTAGGGTTAGATCAGAATATCCACCAACTGCCACAAGGCTAGACAATGCGTTTATAAAAAAGTTATATGAGGAAATAAGCACATGGGCGATATCACAAAAACTAATGCATGGTTTATTATACTGCCCAGTAAATCAATTTTTGACTATACATCAGAGTTAGGTGTAAACATAAATTGGATACCGAGTTTACACGGATGTTTAGATAAATTACTTCTAAACACGACTATCGATTTAGCTATCAGAGCTACCTTAGTGCGTCAAAATCCGGTTACATATTTAGCTAATTTACGGAGCTTTGCCTGGAATAGCAGATGTTATAATCTATTATTCTATAGAAATCAGTTTTCCCGGTAGAAAAACGGTTTTGGTTTTAATTCCCCTTACAAAAAGCTCAACCAAGTTTCAATTATTCATTTGATATACTGTAACAAAATGAACTGGCGATATACTATGGCCCATTCGTCAATATGATTATATTTAAAAGTTTCAAAGAGGGGCATGTTCGTATTATTTAACAGCACGAGCTATTGAGGACTTTCAGATTGCGGTGTAAATCTGCATGCACACTACGCGAAGGGGAAGCAATACATAGACACACGTAAGCAAAACAATATTAAGATATTTAACCCTATACCATTCCTGATCGATTCTTAGTAAAAATGAACGTTAGAAGTTATTTTTTCATTTAGAAAGTGATCGTATAAACAGTATTTTCGTTATTTTGAGATTACACTATCTTAGTATTGCACAGATACTAGTACTGAAAACTGATCCGAGTTCCGTGCGGGAAACCAACCAGCGACCACCAGATTAATACTGTTTAAAATGAACGTTTCTGTTACCCCTCGGCCAGAGAGCTGAAACTCCCACAGTAAATATTTTGGTCAACAAAATTTGATTGGCGGCCCTGATGACGTCACAACGATTTATCCTATGCAACTTTCTGATATCGCCTCTTTGTGTGCCTTCTTCATGAATCAGGGACATACCGGTACCAAGCCTGTTTGGCTCAATATAATTTAGAGAGATCACTTGGATACACTTCTGGCAAAAAAGGCGTTGTCATAAGCCTAAGTTATAATACTGTACTCGGAAGCGTGGACCTAAGACATTTTCCTAATAACATTAAATATAGTATGAGTTTACGCTGTAGTTTCATAGCAATCAGCATATTTCGGGTTACAGTGAGGTGCCGAAGAAATTGGAACTCTTCTGTGTGCGAAGGTCCATACACTGAGGTTATGGTAGAGCCAGAATGCCAGTCAGAGCTATGAAAATGTACGATCCTGTATTACTGATTTCAATTCTGTGGCAAAAATGTACTAGATTTGGACGAGTGTGCATTTTTCTTCCTTTATAAACATAATTTGGTGTACTACTTTCATAATTATGGAGAATGAGAAAGTTTTTTCATCACTTCCTAGGCAGTCTGGTTCGACCACAGATCACGTGGTACAGAAATTTGTCACTTCGCATATGGAGAGTTCCACTGTTTTCGCCATCTGAATACTTCAATATTGCAACAAATCATGTTAAGCGTTCTGTGCCTCATCGGGTGACATGGCAGGAATTATAAAGCGATTAATTATCCGTGCAGTAGTGTGCACTCCAGAGTATTGTACCAATGACACGGATTGTCGCTAGTGGTAATTTCAGTTCTTGATGCAATCATATATCAGCACCATGTAGAGTGTGCAGAATAATCAGTCGGGAAATCGCACAATAACATTTTATTGTTGGGAGATTATCTAAAAGAAGAATCCTCCGTCGGTTGACCGTCCAAGTTACACGTACACAGAATTGATATTGACAGATCATCCAGATAAAACACAGCCCAGATCTTTGATCGTAGGCAAACTCGGCATAGGGAATCGACCCCAGTCTAAAATGTCATTCCACGGATATTGCATTATTCATTCAGCAAGTCTGATAAATGCGAGAGGAAAGTCGATATGGACATCAGGTATTCATCATACAATGCCGAGAGATGGCGGCTACAGTTTTCGAAAGAGCAGATATTTACTATCGGAATTTTTCAGATCTTCCGCTTTTTTCGAGTTATTGTATAAAATATGCTCAGGCCGTTCATTTCTTTTTTTTTTTTTAGGTTTACAGACATTTCCGTGGAAGGCAGAATTTTTGTCTTGGTGATAGACCACCATATCTATCAATTGCCACCAAGACTAGACAACGCGTTTGTAAAGAAATTGTATGAGGAAAAAAACACACGGCGATATCACGCAAATTAATGCGTATTTTATTATACTGCACAAATGTCTCGCCCGATAAATCAATTTTTGACTGTATATCACAGTTGGGTGTAAACATAAATTGGATACAGAATTTGCACGGATGTTCAGGTAAATTACTTCTAAACATGACGATCGATTTAGTTATCAGAGTTGCCTTATTGCGTCAGAATCCGGTTACATATATAGCTAATTTACGGAGCTTGGTCTGGAACAGCATACGTTATTTATGACTACTGTATTTTTCAAAGAATAGCGCAATCTAATATTCTAAAATCAGTTTTCTCGGTAGATAAACGACTTTGTTTCAAATTCGCCTTAAGGCAGTAGAGGACGTCCATTTGTAGAGTTTGAATGGGTTTTTTTAAATTTCAGTATTTTTTCTTCGGGTTAAGAGATGATCCATAAAACAAATGGTTGGGTTACCATACTCGTTAAGAAAGATAATTCAGCCAAATGTATGTATACGACTTAAAAGCCATAACGCTGAATACATCGGAAAATTTGAATTTTTGTTGCTTGATTCTCAATAAATCAATCTTCCCAAGGTCAAATTTCCTCTATTTTGCTATATAATACTAAACACATATAGTTCTTGCTGAATATGTAATAAAAACAGGGGGACATATGTCCCTAGAAAATATTAGCAGTATAAAAGATAAACTGAGCCTTTCCAGCCCTCTTTCCAGGAGGGTGTTAGGGCGGGGAATCGGGGTGGGAGTAAGACATATCATTTATTAGCCATTTGCAAGTTTCCTTTTTGTTGAAATTGACTAAGAATGAATATTGGGGATTTCAGAGGCATAATTTTCAACCTAGAGAGCACTTTGCACTTTGCACCTTTCAACCGTTGAATCTAAAATGCCAACATTTTGGTCAGTCCTATATATCACACTACTGAACCACCAGCAAATCGCTTGGATGGGTTCTGTTGTGTCTTTTTTTGTATTTATATCCCATTTTGAGATGTCTGTGTACTTTTGTTAGGAAAGACAGCTTGTTTTGAATAATACGACAAATCACCATATTGTAGCCCCAAAAGAGCAGAAAAATGAACGTCATCTTCTCCCTTAAAAAAGCTCAATCAAGTTTCCATTGTTCATTTAATGTACTGTAACAGAATCATTTTGCCATATGAAAATGTACGATCCTGTATTACTGATTTCAATTCTGTGGCAAAAATGTACTAGATTTGGGCGAGTGTGCATTTTTCTTCCTTTATAAACATAATTTGGTGTACTACTTTCATAATTATGGAGAATGAGAAAGTTTTTTCATCACTTCCTAGGCAGTCTGGTTCGACCACAGATCACGTGGTACAGAAATTTGTCACTTCGCATATGGAGAGTTCCACTGTTTTCGCCATCTGAATACTTCAATATTGCAACAAATCATGTTAAGCGTTCTGTGCCTCATCGGGTGACATGGGAGGAATTATAAAGCGATTAATTATCCGTGCAGTAGTGTGCACTCCAGAGTATTGTGCCAATGAGACGGATTGTCGCTAATGGTAATTTCAGTTCTTGATGCAATCATATATCAGCACCATGTAGAGTGTGCAGAATAATCAGTCGGGAAATCGCACAATAACATTTTATTGTTGGGAGATTATCTAAAAGAAGATTCCCACGTCGGTTGGCCGTCCAAGTTACACGTACACAGAATTGATCTTGACAGATCATCCAGATAAAATACAGCCCAGATCTTTGATCGAAGGCAAACCCGCAGTAGGGAATCGACCCAGGTCTAAAATGTCATTCCACGGATATTGCATTATTCATTCAGCAAGTCTGATAAATGCGAGAGGAAAGTCGATATGGACATCAGGTTTTCATCAAACAATGTCAAGAGATGGCAGCTACAGTTTTAGAAAGAGCAGACATTCACTATCGGAATCTTCCAGATCTTCCGCTTTTTTTTCGAGTTACTGTATAAAATATGCTTAGGCCGCTCATTTTTATTTTAGGTTTACAGACATTTCAGTGGATGGCAGAAATTTCGGATGAATATAAGATCTAGGTAGAAGGAAATAAATTCTATTTCACAACACATCTCTAGTATCCAGATAATCTGATCACCATGCGCCAGTAAGTAATACACAGTCAGGAAAAAGGCGATAACTATCGCCCCGAATAGGTGATGAGTTAGAGCCATCACCTTCTTTATGATCACCTGATGGTCATCACCTCTGAAGAGTGATGAGAAATAATTACAAACTTAGGTAATCACCTATTAAGGGTGATGAAGCAAAATCATCACCCTTAAAAGGTGATGGGTCTAACTCATCACCGTTTAGAGGGGATGACCAGGTCTGATCACCATTAAAGGGTGATGGGCCATCACTTTATTTCCGGCTGTTATTTTGCCGTAAATCGCAAATAAGTTTATTTCAAAATATCCAAAGAATGCCACCAAGGTTATAAAATGCGTTATGTGCAGCTTTACGCATCTGGTATTGTATACTGGATCCGGTGTATTATCCATATGGGTGATCACCCATCACCCTTTAATGGTGATCAGACCTGGCCATCACCTTATAATGTGATGAGTTAGAGCCATCGCCTTTAAATGGTGACGGCCATCAACTTTTTAGGGTGATGACATCACCCTTACAGGTGATGACCAAAATTTACAATCATTACTCATCACACTTCAGAGGTGATGGCCATCATTTTTAAAGGTGATCATAGAAAAGGGGGGACGGCTCTAACTCATCACCTTTTCGGGGTGATAGTTATCACCTTTTTTTCTGGCTGTATCACAAATGGAACCCATGTTGAATATGGTCCAGCCCACAACAAATTTGAGCTGCATAGTTTTATTATATACTGAGTACAATGAGTAGTATACCATAGATCACGTGATACAGATATTTGTGACTTCAAATACGGAGAGTTCCACTGTTTTCACCATCACGATACTTCAGTACTGGAAACAAATCATGCTACGCGTTTCGTGCCTCATCGGGTGATATGGGAGGAATTATAAAGGGATTAATTATCCGTGCAGTAGTGTGTGCACTCAGACTCTTGTGCCACTGAGCCGGATCAGTTCTGGTTGCATTGATACAGCACCATGTGTAGTGTGCAGAATAATCAGTCGGGAAATCGCAGGATAACATTTCATTGTTGGGAGATTATCTGGAATAAGATTCTCTCGTCGGCTGGCCGACAAAGTTACACGTACACAGAATTGATCTTGACAGATCATCCAGATTAAACACAGCCCAGATCTTTGATCGAAGGCAAACTCGCCATAGGGAATCGACCTCGGTCTGAAATATCATTCCACGGATATTGCATTATTCATTCAGCAAGTCTGATAAATGGGGGAAGAAAGTCGATATGGACATCAGGTTTTCATCATACAATGTCGAGAGATGACAGCTACAGTTTTAGAAAGAGCAGACATTCACTATCGGAATCTTCCAGATCTTCCGCTTTTTCGAGTTATTGTGTAAAATATGTTGGGCCATTCATTTTTATTTTAGGTTTACAGACATTTTCGTGGATGGTAGAACTTTTTTCTTGGCGGAATTGCGGATAAGTAGGAGATCTTGGTAGGAAGAAATAAATTAAATTTCAAAGCGCACCTCTTGTATCCAGATCATCTGATCACCAAGCGCCAGTGACTATATAGTGTCGAGGGAGTATATTTTGTCATAAAGAAGCGCAAATACGTATGGTTATATCAGAGCATCCACCAATTGCTACCATGCAAGGATAGACAACGCGTTTATAAAGAAGTTATACGAGAAAATATGCACATGAACGATATCATGAAAAGTAATGCGCACGTGATTTATTATACTGGACAAATGTTTCGCCCAGGAAATCAATTTTTGACTATACATCAGAGTTAGGTGTTAACATAAATTGGATACCGAGTTTGCACGGATGTTCAGATAAATTACTTCTAAACATGACGATCGATTTAGTTATCAGAGCTACCTTGAAGCGTCAAAATTCGGCGGGCGTTGATTTGAAATAGCAGACGTTATTTGTGACTACTTCATTTTTCGAAGAATAGGGCAATCTATTATTCTAATAAAAATCTCTGTAGATAAACGGTTTTGCTTTTAATACCCCTTAAAAAAGCACAACCAAGTTTAAATTATTCATTTTATATACTGTCGCAAAATCAAATGGCGATATACTATGGCCCGTACGTCAGTATGATTGTATTTTAATAGTTCCAACGAGGAGCATGTTCGCATGCAGCATTATTTAACAACACGAGCCATTGGGTACTTTCAGAGTGCGGTGTAAATCGCCAAGGGGAAATATTAAGATATTTGAACCTACAATTTTTGATCAATTCTTAGTTAAAATGAAGGTTTCCGTTAACCCTCGGCCAGAGAGCTGAAACTCCCCACGGTAAATGCTTTGATCACCACAATTTGATTGGCTGCTCTGAAATGGTCACAACGACTTCACCTTTTCGTGTAGTGTTTTTTTTTTAGCTGTGTTCAGTCAATGTTTTTAATTAAAGAAATATAGTAGAAAAATAACTTAACCATGATGTACATCAAATAACTTAACCTTTTCCGCTTGTATATTTGTGCACAAATATGGACCAAAAAAAACTTTCTGATGTCCTCTCTCTGTATATGCCGTCTTCATGAATCAGGGACATGACTCACTGACACAGGTACCGACCATATTTGACTCAATATAATTTAGACAGATAAATTAATTTACCACAAATGGAAAGGCTACACTTCTGACAAAAAGGACATTGCCATATAAGCCTAATTTATAATACTATAGTTTGAAGCACGTGGCCCTAAGACACCTTGCTAATAACATTTAATAGTATGAGTTTACACTGTAGTTCCATAGCAATCAGAACATTTCGGGTGAGAGTGCAGTGCCACCGAAACTCTTCTGTGTGCGGAGGTCCATACTCAGAGGTTATGGTCGAGCCAGAATGCCAGTCAGATCTATGAAAATGTACGATCCTGTATCACTGATTTCAATTCTGTGGCAAAAATCTACTGGATTTGAACAAGAGTGCATTTCACTCCTCTTATTAACTTAATTTGGTGTACTAGTTTCATAAATATGCGAAACTGGAAACTTGTTCTTATCACTTCCTAGATAGTCTCGGCATTTGCCTACATTTCGCCATCCCTAAGTTGGCTTGCGAATCGTGTGTCGACATTAATGGGGAGCAATATCCGATACTTTATACCGTATACTGCTCGGTCTTCATCGGGCGGAGAACAGACTCGAGAAATCTGATAAATTACAGGCTTTTCAAACTACTTCTGAATCATATATTGTCTGAGCTTAGATGTAAACATAAATTGGATACCGAGTTTGCACGGATGTTCCGATAAATTACTTCTAAACATGACGATCGATTTAGTTATCAGAGCTACCTTATAGTGTGTCAAAATCCTGTTACATATATAGCTAATTTACGGAACTTGGCCTGGGACAGTAGACGTTATGTATGTCTACTGCATTTATATAAATAAAATAGCGCAATCTAATATTATAGAAATCAGGGGGTTTTTCGGTAGAGAAACGGTTTTTGCATTTCATCCCACTGAAAACAGCTCAATCAAGTTGTAATTATCTATTTGATATACCGTAATAAAATAAAATGGCGAAATACTATGGTCCATTCGTCAATAGGATTATATTTAAATGTTTCAGCGAGAGGCATGTTTCTATTATATAACAGCACGAGAAATTGAGGACTTTCAGAGTGCGGTGTAAATCTGCATGAACGCTGCTAGAAGCGGAAGCAATACATAGACATACGTAATCAAAACGATATTAAGATATTTAAACCTACCATTCCTGATCGATTCTTAGTCAAGATGAGTGTCAGAATTTATTTTGTCATTTAGAAAGTGATCGTACAAACAGTATTTTCGTTGTATTGAGATTACATTATCTTAGTATAGGATGGATACTAGTGCTGGAAATTGAGTCCCGTGCGGGATTCGAACCAGCGATCACCAGAATAATACTGTTTAAAATGAACTTTTCCGTTACCCCTCGGCTAGAGAATTGATTCTCCCAAAGTAAATATTTTGGTTAATACAATTTGATTGGCTGCGCCGGTGACGTCACAACGAATTTTCCTATGCAAATTTCTGAGATCCCCTCTTCGTCATTCTCCCAACGTCAGAGTTTGTAACCTCCAAACCGTCGGTAAACAGACTCTGACTTAACCCCTATATAAATGCCTGGCTCGCAGCCGCATTGCGTCTTTTCCGTTAAGCCAATGAGAGAGCGTGTTATATATTCCGGCTGACTACGTCATCACAGCTGATCACCGCGTGGAGATAGGCGGTCATATTGTAAACAACATTTGACAGGCGAGCATTCTGATTCACGCTGAGAGCTGTTGTAAGCATAAAGAGAAAATGACTCTGGAAAATGGATCAAGCATGTGCTAGATGTGACCAGGCAATCAACAAGCGTGCGTCTTTCAGAAAATTATATTATGGCCATGTGTATCGAATGATATCTGTGTTTCACGTCGCCGATCTTTTGAACTCAGTGAGGGAGAGTAATTTACCTGTTTATAAACTTACCATCGAATCACCGCATGAGCCTCGTCAGCGACAATAGCCGCCGTGGTTTTCTCGTGTTTAATTAGCAAATCAGGGTTCTCTTCCTGGTCTAAAGGTAATTCGAGTCTTGAGAATACAAATGAATAATGTCTCTCCTGTAGTTTCTCTCTGTGGCAATCGTCAGGACCAAGATATGTGGCAGTAAATCCCAGGGCTCGGAGTACATTTACTTGCTCGTTCATGATGGAAGTTAACAGACAGATCACAAATACCAGTCCGGTTTCTTAAACAGCCCTTTGTAACATAAAGATTTGCCGCTGTTCGTTCTCGTCGATATACAACGCCTTTGTTGATTGGCTCGCCGAAGTTTCGCTCAGCTTTTCGGAAATCATCGGCCCCATTCGCTAATCTCAACAAGTTCGCTTCATTTAGTAACGGAGGCTGTCGATTGGGCGAGAGCCATGCGCAGAACAGCTGCGCGCCGCAATTAGCCCCACTTTGACATCAGAGGGTATATATGACAAATAGAGGATATACAATCTGATGCGACTTAGATTACGATAGTGCCAGTCGATGGCAAAAAATAACACCAGAAAACAAGAAACTACAAACTCTTCTATTCTTTGTAATACAGGCACAGCACACTGAAGACCACAGACGAGTAAGACCAGCCATGAAACAGAACACCTATGACGACAAATATTATGAAACAGCACCAAATGGAGATGAACATGATGAAGATCATCATCGTCGGTCCACAAGAACGTCCAGAATACTCGACCCTGTACCACGCCAGACACGCTACCCCACCGAACTGAGCAACCAGAATACCAAATCCTAAACCACACAGACACGCTACCCCATATATGACACCGAAATGACGCCTCAACACAGAATATCATCCTTTGACTTTCACACAATATAGGACGTAGACCTGCCGTCCTGTGCCCCAATACACACTCCAAGCAATTGTTACAGGCACAGATTTCTGGAAGAACACACCCTGTTCCCAAGGGCGTCGTTAGGGAAGTCGATTCGAAAAATCCTGAAGACGCCCATGGTTCTCACAGTGAACTCATATTTACTAGTATAGCTTAACCAAAAAACCCCGAAAGAGACTTACGAACTTGTACATAGCGACTCTTATTTACTTCTATTTATATGTCCTGCTAATCTATCATTGTTATTTATTCATTTATTTATTTATTTATTTATTTATTCATTTATTTATTTATATATTTAGCGCTGGAAAAGATATTAAAAGAAAACAAAGAAATGTACCGCGAAATCCAAATAAAACATTGAGTTGATGGGCCGCGAAATCCGAATGGGAAGCGGCCCTTAAACTACAATTTCAATCAATCAATACAATCTGATGCCATGAGAATGCTCTTCGTGTGCCTTCTTCATGGACCAGGGACATACAGGTACCAACCCTGCTTGGCTCAATATAATTTAGAAAGATCACATGACTACATTTCTGGCAAAAAGGGCGTTGCCAGAAGTCTAAGTTTTAATACTATACTCGGAAGCGTGGATCTAAGAAATTTTCCTGATAAAATTTAATATAGTACGAGTTTACAATGTGGTTCTTTTAGTAATCAGCATATTTCGGGTTACAGTGAGGTGCCAAAGAAATTGGAGCTCTTCTGTGTGGGGAGATCCATACACAGCAAGCACACGTGTTGGTGACAATAACTTTATCAGTCTTCCTACACAACCACTCCTCTTAACAATAAAGGTGACTCGACAGGATCCCATGAAATACTATATTGCATAAATATTACAATGCGCCGCCTGTTGAGCGATCGATGTGATGACAGGTTGTGGCACATTATTATTGCAATAAAAATTAGGGTGATTCCAGGACGTCGTGAAAGGCCTGCTTCGGCAAATTTTAAATTTGCCCTAACGGAAATATCGATTTAAGCTCATAAAATCGATCAATTTTGTCTGATCGCAGTATCAGATTCTAGGCTTGCTTTGGTTTTAATGTCAAAGCATCGAGTGTGTGAGAGAGTGAATAGAATTTAACATCGCTGTCAATAATATTTCAGTCATATTGCGACGAACCAACAAGGGACCACCCAGCCAAATTGCACGCCTGCTGTTTCAAAGAAGTAAATCTTTGATTCAACATGGAACCTGACATCCGCCATACACCCTAAAATAGACCGAAGACAGCACACATGACACATACAGGACATTTACATAGGTGCAATTAAGTGCAATTACAGTGCTAGACACGGCATTATCAAGTTCCTATTGCTTCTCAGCAAAATGCATTGAAACAACAGGAACCTGTGCCCACAGGGCACTCATCAACCACCCGAAACATCGAAAATTGTGAAGGTTGTACGCATGCCAATTGTGGGATATTCTACTGTCATCAGCGTGTTAACTTTACAACGAAAGTAGGAGATAGCTCTAATAATGGGCAGATGGATGCATGGTGATAAGAAGAATAGAACGTCAAAAGGCAAATTCTGAAACCTCGCATTATTTGCAACAACCAACACAGGGTGTCTAGATGCCAGGTCGATGCTTCATGTAAGAGAGCATGAGAGTTGTCTTGGTTACTGTAAAGGGTGAACTCTCGTGACTGTCTGAAAAAATATGTGTATAATATCATTAGTCACATTTAGTCGCCTTTCGAGCGATCAACATGAAACCATCCAATTTGGATGGCGCTTACAAGTTGTGGCACATTATTATTGCAATAAAACATCCAGGTGATTCCAGAACGTCGTGAGAGGTCTGCTTCGGCAAATTGTAAAGGAGATGGTATTGTAAGGCGGGATTTTTGCCCACAGCCAGCCGACTCATAGGAATGTACATTTCTTCTCTCCATCTGTCAATCACAATGCAATGTACAACTTGTCGTCGGCGGCAACTGTCAATCAACGGACTGAATGTTACGGTGAACCATGATAGCTTCACATATGTTCGGTACCAAGACGTTATTATTTCACCACGTTGCAGTCGATTTTACATGCACATATTGGAGAATAAATACACAATTTAGGCGAGTATATTGCCGTTGTAACAGGTAGAGACCGATCGTTCGATTTCAACGTTTGACTGGCCCGTAATGTCCACACGGTATCGTACCATCGGTAAACAAAGGTTATTTTACTTTTAATTGATTCATAACGATAGCCTAAAATCTTATTTCAGATATACTGAATGCATTTTTTTTTTACAAAAATGAGAAAGATTGAAATAACTTGTCGACGTCACACATGTTGACCTCCTGGGATTCGAACTCGGTAAAAGAAAATTTCGAGGCGCTTGTGATCCAACGTGCTTATCCACTACACCACGACATACGAACAACTGTAACAGGCTATTTTGTCACTTTAATCTACTTACGAAAACTTCAAACGTTATGAATCATAACTTTTCATTTTTTAGTATGAAGGACTCCTTGGACCAAAACGGTCTTTCAGCAGTGGGAATATAATGTTAGCCGAAAAGACCAGGTTAAATGGCGTTCTGGTCCAAGGGGTCCTTCGCGTCTAAATGCGTGTCTGAAGGACTCGATTTAGACCCCTTTTTAACGAAATAGCACAAGCTGTGGATTTCAGTTTCATGTGATAACTATAATCATTACGCAATCACACTAAAACTTTCACATATTGTGTTCTTATATTTTCTCTTGCCGTTACATTAAAACCTAAGTACTTTTAGGACATTTTATTTTTTCGATTTCAACCGCACCACGTATAGGCCAAAACCCCGCCTTATCGTACCATCACCTTTGAGAGACCTGGTCTTACTGAAATGACAGTTTACATGAATTCCACCGTGACGAAATTCATGCTTTGAAAGATATTTTAAAACTTTGAAGCGCTCGTTATTGAGAATATATCTTGTGTAAGCTCTCTACGGCTTATCACTAAGTCATTTCTGTGGAGTTTCAAAGTTAAATACTCTGTGAATTCTTTCTTATATAATCTCTGAAAATGTCTGTGAGGGAATAATCACAGAAAAAGTCCACGGCAGACTAGTGATGCTTGTCTAAACTTTGCCGATATATGCTATCTCATACTTACAGTATACAATTGGAGCGATATGCAAGAGGTGGGGAAAATTGAAGACGTCGGGCGACTAAAAAGCAACCATATGACTCCACAGGAAAGCATCCATCGGCACATATAACGTTGGCATTAGAACCAAGAATGCGGTGTATTATCGGACGTAGACTTAGTATCTCAGCCGCGCTTTTATTGTAGCTGTTCCTGTCGAGACTAGATACGCTTGCTCGGGAACCGTGATGACAGATCAGCTCAAACAACTCGTCTGGTGCTAATAGATGAGCATCGTGGACGTCTGATGGAGTAAATGCCTCATCAAGGGAAACCCGGTAAATGCAAGAATACCCAGAAAAACTAAGAATTTAAGAATACCCAAGGATGATAAAATTACGTTTTCTTAAGAAATGAGTTGAGTCAACATACGGGTTAAAACAATATCGTGACAGAATCAGCAGATTTCACGACTGTTCATTTTCAATCGTCTTGATAGAAGAGCATTAAGTAAACATTTCATCAAAAAGTTATTCCTGTAACGAATTTATCAATTTTAATTGTAAAATGATGTCCGATCTGTTATTCTGTTTATACAATTCCTGTCAAATACACGTTTGCTACAGACTTTCCCGAGTTGATCAGGTTTGTAAATTATTGAAAAAAGCGCGCTTAAACTCGTTTTCCATGTAACTGACGTGTTCCCAGAGACTATATGAAGCGAGTAGAAAAAAACATGGTAATATGTGGTGAATTGTCTGCGAAAATGATCGGGTTTTAGCGAAGGGTGCTTCTCCAAGGGATTCATGTTAATATTCTATATCGAATGAACGCTTCCGGATATTGAATACAAAGAAAGGCATTTCCGGAATTTGAGTGTCCAAATTAAATTATGTCCCTGTCTTCTATTACATGTATTATGCAGCATCTGCTCAAAGAAGTTATATGAGGAAATAAGCACATGGGCGATATCACGAAAAATAATGCGGGGTTTATTACACTGCACAAATGTCTCGCCCAGTAAATCAATTTTTGACTGTACATCAGAGTTGGATGTAAACATATATTGGATACCGAGTTTGCACGGATGTTCAGATAAATTACTTAAAAACATAGCGATCGATTTAGTTATCAGAGCTACCTCAGTGCGTCAAAGTCCGGTTACATATACAGCTAATTTACGGAGCTTGGCCTGGAACAGCAGACGTTATTTATGACTACTGTATTTTTCAAAGAATAGCGCAATCTAATATTCTAAAAATCAGTTTTCTCGGTAGATAAACGGCTTTGCTTTAAATTCGCCTTAAGGCAGTAGTTTTTTTTGAATGTTTTTTTTTAAATTTCAGTATTTTTTCTTCGGGTTAAGAGATGATCCATAAAAAATGGTTGGGTTACCATACTCGCTGAGAACGATAAAGCAGACAAATGCATGTATACCACATAAAAGGCATGACACTGAATACATATGGAATTTGAATTTTTTCTTTCTTAATGTTCAAGAAATCAGTCTTCCCAAGGTCAAATTTCCCCTATTTTGCTATATAATGCTAAACACATATAGTTCGTGTTGAATATGTAATAAAAACAGGGGGACACCTTACGTTCTTAGAAAATATTAGCAGTATAACAGATAAACTGAGCCTTTCCAGTCCTATTTCCGGGAGGGGTGCGGGTGGGAAATCGGGGTGGGAGTAGGACATATCATTTATTAAGTTTTCTGTTTGTTGAAATTGACTAAGAGTGAATTTTGGGGGATTTGAGAGGCATAATTTTCAACTTAGAGAGCACTTTGCACCTTCCAACAGTTTAATCTAAAATGAACCACCAGTAAATCGCTTGGATGGGTTCTGTTGTGTCTTTTTTAATATTTATTGAGATGTTTGGGTACTTTTATTAGGAAATTCAGCTTGTTTTGAATAATTCGACAAATCACCATGTTGTAGCCCCATAAGAGCAGAAAAATGAACGTCCTTTACTCCCCTATAAAAAGCCCAATCAAGTTTCCATTGTTCATTTGATGTATTGTATAACAGAATCAAGTTGCCATTTACTATGGCCCATTTAATATAGTATGGGTTTACACTGTAGTGCCATAGTAATCAGCGTATTCCGGATCACAGTGAGGTGCCCAAGACATTGGAACTCTTCTGTATGCGAAGGTCCATACATAGAGGTTATGGTACGGCCAGAATACCAGTCAGAGCTTTGAAAATGTACGATCTTGTATCACTGATTTCAGTTCTGCGGCAAAAATGTACTAGATTGGACCAGTGAGCATTTGTCTTCCTTTATAGGCTTAATTTGGTGTACTACTTTCATAATTATTGACACGGGGAAGTTTTTCATCACTTCCTAGGTAGTCAGGCTCGATTACAGATCACGTGGTACAGATATTTGCTCCTCGAAATATGGAAAGTTCCACTGCTTTCGCCATCTCGAAACTTCAGTATTGGAAACAAATCATACTAAGCGTTTCGTGTCTCATCGGGAGACATGGGAGGAATTATAAAGCGATTAATTATCAGTGCAGTAGTGTGCACTCAGACTCTTGTGCCACTGAGACGAATCAGTTCTGGTTGCATTGATACAGCACCATGTAGAAAGTGCAGAATAATCAGTCGAGAAATCGCACGATAACATTTTATTGTTGAGAGATTATCTAAAAGAAGATTCCCTCGTCGGCTGGCCGTCAAAGTTACACGTACACAGAATTGATCTTGACAGATCATCCCGAAAAAGTAAAGCCTAGATCTTTGATCGAAGGCAAACCCGCAGTAGGGAATCGATCCAGGTCTAAAATGTCATTCCACGGATATTGCATTATTCATTCAGCAAGTCTGATAAATGCGAGAGGAAAGTCGATATGGACATCAGGTATTCATCATACAATGCCGAGAGATGGCAGCTACAGTTTTCGAAAGAGCAGATATTTACTATCGGAATCTTTCAGATCTTCCGCTTTTTTCGAGTTATTGTATAAAATATGCATAGGCCGTTCATTTTTATTTTAGGTTTGCAGACATTAACGTGGATGGCAGAACATTTTTCTTTGCGACATTCCAGTTAAGTATTAGATCTAGGTAGAATGAAAGAAATTACATTTCACAACACATCTCTTGTATCCAGATTATTTGATCACCAAGTGCCAGTAACTATAAGTAAGCGCAAATAAGTATGCTAAGGTCAGAATATCAACCAAATGACCCCAGACAGCACGTTCATAAAGAAGTTATATGAGGAAAAAGACATGGGCGATATCACGAAAACTAATGCGTGGTTTATAATACTGCACAAATGTCTCGCCCAGTAAATCATTTTTTGACTATACATCAGAGTTAGGTGTAAACATAAATTGGATACCGAGTTTGCGGGGATGTACAGATAAATTATTTCTAAACGTGACGATCGATTTAGTTATCAGAGCTACCTTTGTGCGTCAAAGTCCGGTTACATATATAGCTAATTACGAGAGCTTGGCCTGATATAGCAGACGTTATTTGTGACTGCTGTATTTTTCAAAGAATAGTGCAATCTGATATTCTGAAAATCAGTTTTCCCGGTAGATAAACGGTTTTGCTTTTAATTCCCCTTAAGACAGTAGAGGACGTTCATTTGTAGAGATTGAATGTATTTTTTTAATTTCAGTATTTTTTCTTCGCGTTAAGAGATGATCCATAAAAAAAATGGTTGGGTTACCATACTCGTTAAGAAATATATAGCAGCCAAATGCATGTATACCACTTAAAAGCCATAACACCGAATACATCGGAAAATTAGAATTTTTGTTGCTTGATTCTCAATAAATCAATCTTCCCAAGGTCAAATTTACCCTATTTTTCACATATAGTTCTTGTTGAATATGTAATAAAAACAGGGGTACATATGTTCTTAGAAAATATTAGCAAAAGATTAACTGAGCCGTTTCTGTCATATTTCCAGGAGGGTGTTAGGGCGGGAATCGGGGTGGGAGTAGGACATATCATTTATTAGCCATTTGCAAGTTTCCTTTTCGTTGAAATTGACTAAGAGTGAATATTGGGGATTTCAGAGGCATAATTTTCAACCTAGAGAGCACTTTGCACCTTCCAACCGTTGAATCTAAAATGCCAAAATTTTGGTCAGTCCTATCACACTACTGAACCACCAAAAACGTTCGGATGGATTCTGTTGTGTCTTTTTTAAAATTTATATCCCATTTTGAGATGTCTGGGTACTTTTGTTAAGAAATTCAGCTTGTTTTGAATAATTCGACAAATCACCATGTTGTAGCTCCATAAAAGAAGAAAAATGAACGTCATCTACTCCCCTATAAAAAGCCCAATCAAGTTTCCATTGTTCATTTGATGTACTGTAACAGAATCAAATTGCCATATATTATGGCCCATTTAATATAGTATGGGTTTACACTGTAGTGCCATAGTAATCAGCGTATTCCAGATTACAGTACAGTGCTCAAGACATTGGAACTCTTCTGCGTGCGGAGATCCATACACAGAGGTTATGGAAGGACCAGACGGTCAGTCAGAACTATGAAAATGTATGATCCTGTATTACTGATTTCAAGTCTGTGGCAGAAATGTACTGGATTGAACAAGAGTGCATTTCTCTTCCTATATAAACTTAATTTGGCGGACTATTTTCATAATTATGGAGACGAGGAAGTTTTTT
The DNA here is from genome assembly GCA_036873755.1 of Hanleya hanleyi. NCBI lineage: Eukaryota > Metazoa > Mollusca > Polyplacophora > Lepidopleurida > Hanleyidae > Hanleya > Hanleya hanleyi. Next base: position 14,343 of record JAVTVY010043086.1, on the reverse strand, counting down.
CGTCGCTTCCTATGCAGTGTGGCTCGACCATGCATCAAGTGATACAGATATTTGTCCCTCCAAATATGGAGAGTTCCATTGCTTCCGCCACCACGATACTTCAATATTGGAAACAATCATGCTAAGCGTTCTGTGCCTCATTGGGTGACATGAGAGGGATTACAAAGGGATTAATTATCAGTGCAGTAGTGTGTGCACTCCAGAGTATTGTGCCATTGAGTCGGATCAGTTCTGGTTGCATTAATACAGCACCATGTAGATTGTGCAGAATAATCAGTCGGGAAATCGCACGATAACATTTTATTGTTGAGAGATTATCTAAAAGAAGATTCCCTCGTCGGCTGGCCGTCAAAGTTACACGTACACAGAATTGATCTTGACAGATCATCCAGAAAAATTAAAGCCTAGATCTTTGATCGAAGGCAAACCCGCAGTAGGGAATCGACCCAGGTCTAAAATGTCATTCCACGGATATTGCATTATTCATTCAGCAAGTCTGATAAATGCGAGAGGAAAGTCGATATGGACATCACGTATTCATCATACAATGCCGAGAGATGGCGGCTACAGTTTTCCAAAGAGCAGACTACTATTTACTATCGGAATCTTTCAGATCTTCCGCTTTTTTTAGGTTTACAGACATTTCCGTGGAAGGCAGAATTTTTTTCTTAGCGATATTCCGGATAAGTATGAGATCTAGGTAGAAGGAAATAAATTCCATTTCACAACACATCTCTTGTATCCAGATCACCTGATCACCAAGTGCCAGTAACTGATATCTACGTATATCTAGTGTATTTTGCCGTAAATAAGCGCAAATAAGTATGGTTAGACTAAAATATCCACCAATTGCCACTAAGGCTAGACAACGCGTTTGTAAAGAAATTATATGAGGAAAAAGGCACATGGGCGATATCACGAAAACTAATGCGTGGTTTATTATACTGCACAAATGTCTCGTCCAATAAATCAATTTTTGACTATACATCAGAGTTAGATGTAAACATAAATTGGATACCGAGTTTGCACGAAATGTTCCGATAAATTACTTCTAAACATGAGTATCGATTTAGTTATCAGAGCTACCTTGGTGTGTCAAACTCCTGTTACATATATAGATAATTTACGGAACTTGGCCTGGGAAAGTAGACGGTATTTATGTCTACTGCATTAATGTAAATAAAATAGCGCAATCTAATATTATAGAAATCAAAAAAAAATTCGGTAGATAAACGGTTTTTGCATTTCATCTCACTGAAAACAGCTCAATCAAGTTGTAATTATCTATTTGATATACCGTAACAAAATAAAATGGCGAAATACTATGGTCCATTCGTCAATATGATTATATTTAAATGTTTCAACGAGAGGCATGTTTCTATTATATAACAGCACGAGAAATTGAGGACTTTCAGAGTGCGGTGTAATTCTGCATGAACACTGCTAGAAGCGGAAGCAATACATAGACATACGTAATCAAAACGATATTAAGATATTTAAACCTACCATTCCTGATCGATTCTTAGTCAAGATGAGTGTCAGAATTTATTTTGTCATTTAGAAAGTGATCGTACAAACAGTATTTTCGTTGTATTGAGATTACATTATCTTAGTATAGGATGGATACTAGTGCTGGAAATTGAGTCCCGTGCGGGATTCGAACCAGCGATCACCAGAATAATACTGTTTAAAATGAACTTTTCCGTTACCCCTCGGCTAGAGAATTGATTCTCCCAACAGTAAATATTTTGGTTAATACAATTTGATTGGCTGCGCCGGTGACGTCACAACGACTTTCCTATGCAAATTTCAGAGATCCCCTCTTCGTGTGCCTTCTTCATGGACCAGGGACATACAGGTACCAACCCTGCTTGGCTCAATATAATTTAGAAAGATCACATGACACTTCTGGCAAAAAGGGCGTTGCCATAAGCCTAAGTTTTAATACTATACTTGGAAGCGTGGATCTGAGACATTTTCCTGATAAAATTTAATATAGTACGAGTTTACAATGTGGTTCTTTTAGTAATCAGCATATTTCGGGTTACAGTGAGGTGCCAAAGAAATTGGAGCTCTTCTGTGTGGGGAGATCCATACACAGCAAGCACACGTGTTGGTGATAATAACTTTATCAGTCTTCCTACACAACCACTCCTCTTAACAATAAAGGTGACTCGACAGGATCCCATGAAATACTATATTGCATAAATATTACAATGCGCCGCCTGTCGAGCGATCGATGTGATGACAGGTTGTGGCACATTATTATTGCAATAAAAATTAGGGTGATTCCAGGACGTCGTGAAAGGCCTGCTTCGGCTAATTTTAAATTTGCCCTATCGGAAATATCAATTTAAGCTCATAAAATCGATCAGTTTTGTCTGATCGCAGTATCAGCTTCTAGGCTTGCTTTGGTCTTAATGTCAAAGCATCGAGTGTGTGAGAGAGTGAATAGAATTTAACATCGCTGTCAATAATATTTCAGTCATATTGCGACGAACCAACAAGGGACCACCCAGCCAAATTGCACGCCTGTTGCTTCAAAGAAGTAAATCTTTGAATCAACATGGAACCTGACACCCGCCATACACCCTAAAATAGACCGAAGACAGCACACATGACACATACAGGGCATTTACATAGGTGCAATTAAGTGCAATTACAGTGGTAGACACGGCATTATCAAGTTCCTATTGCTTCTCAGCAAAATGCATTGAAACAACAGGAACCTGTGCCCACAGGGCACTCATCAACCACCCGAAACATCGAATAATTGTGAAGGTTGTACGCATGCCAATTGTGGGATATTCTACTGTCATCAGAGTGTTAACTTTACAACGAAAGTAGGAGATAGCTCTAATAATGGGCAGATGGATGCATGGTGATCAAAAGAATAGAACGTCAAAAGGCACATTCTGAAACCGCGCATCATTTGCAACAACCAACACAGGGTGTCTAGATGCCAGGTCGATGCTTCGTGTAAGAGAGCATGAGAGTTGTCTGGGTTACTGTACAGGGTGAACTCTCGTGACTGTCTGAAAAATGTGCAACTTGCATGGAAATTCATAAAATCATTAGTCACATTTAATCGCCTGTCGAGCGATCAACATGAAACCATCCAATTTGGATGGTGCTTACAAGTTGTGGCACATTATTATTGCAATAAAAATCCAGATGATTCGAGAACGTCGTGAGAGGTCTGCTTCGGCAAATTGTAAATTTGAGAGACCTGGTCTTACTGAAATGACAGTTTACATGAATTCCACCGTGATGAAATTTTTGCTTTGGAAGGTATTTTAAAACTTTGAAGCGCTCGTTATTGAGAATGTATCTTGTGTAAGCTTTCTGTCGAGTTTCGAAGTTAAATACTCTGTGAATTCTTTCTTATATAATCTCTGAAAATGTCTGTGAGGGAATAATCACAGAAAAAGTCCACGGCAGACTAGTGATGCTTGTCTAAACTTTGCCAATATATGCTATCTCATACTTACAGTATACAATTGGAGCGATATGCAAGAGGTGGGAAAAATTGAAGACGTCGGGCGACTAAAAAGCAACCATATGACTCCACAGGAAAGCATCCATCGGCACATATAACGTTGGCATTAGAACCAAGAATGCGGTGTATTATCGGACGTAGACTTAGTATCTCAGCCGTGCTTTTATTGTAGCTGTTCCTGTCGAGACTAGATACGCTTGCTCGGGAACCGTGATGACAGATCAGCTCAAACAACTCGTCTGGTGCTAACAGATGAGCATCGTGGACGTCTGATGGAGTAAATGCCTCATCAAGGGAAACCCGGTAAATGCAAGAATACCCAGAAAAACTAAAAATTTAAGAATACACAAGTATTATAAAATTGCGTTTTCTTAAGAAATGAGTGGAGTCAACATACGGGTTAAAACAATATCGTGACGGAATCAGCAGATTTCACGACTGCTCATTGTCAATCGTCTTGACAGAAGAGCATTAAGTAAACATTTCATCAAAAAGTTATTCCTATAACGAATTTATCAATTTTAATTATAAAATGATGTCTGATCTGTTATTCTGTTTATACAATTCCTGTCAAATACACGTTTGCTACAGACTTTCCAGAGTTGATCAGGTTTGTAAATTATTGAAAAAAAGCGCGCTTAAGCTCGTTTTCCATGTAACTGACGTGTTCCCAGAGACTATATGAAGCGAACAGAAAAAACATGGTAATATGTGGTGAATTGTCTGCGAAAATGATCGGTTTTTAGCGAAGGGTGCTTCTCCGAGGGATTCATGTTAATATTCTATATCGAATGAACGTTTCCGGATATTGAATACAAAGAAAGGAATTTCCGGAATTTGAGTGTCCAAATTAAATTATGTCCCTGTCTGCTATTATTATGCAGCATCTGCTCAAAGAAATTATATGAGGAAATAAGCACATGGGCGATATCACGAAAAATAATGCGGGGTTTATTATAGTGCACAAATGTCTCGCCCAGTAAATCAATTTTTGACTATACATCAGAGTTAGTTGGAAACATGAATCGGATACCGAGTTTGCACGGATGTTCAGATAAATTACTTCTGAACATGACGTTCGATTTAGTTATCAGAGCTACCTTAGTGCGTCAAAATCCGGTTACATTTTTAGCTAATTTACGGCGCTTGGCCTGGAACAGCAAACGTTATTTGTGACTACTGTATTTTTCAAAGAATAGCGCAATCTAATATTCTGAAAATCAGTTTTCTCGGTATATAAACGGTTTTGCTTTTAATACCCCTTAAAAAAGACTCCATCAAGTTTCAATTGTTCATTTGATGTACTGTAACAAAACCAAATGGCGATATATTATGGCCCATTTCATATAGTATGGGTTTACTGTAGTTCCATAGCAATCAGCATATTTCGGTTTACAGTGCAGTGCCCAAGACATTGAAACTCTGCTGTGAGGAGAGATCCATATACAGAGAATGCCAGTCAGAGCTATGGAAATGTACGACCCTGTATCACTGATTTGAATTCTGTGGCAGAAATCTACTAGATTGGATCAGTGTGCATTTCTCTTCGTTTATACTCTATAAAATAATTAGATTGAAAATTCAATCTATCAGATTGGAATTAGTGACCAGTCTATTCGATTGAATATTCCATCATTTAGATTGAAAATTTCAATCTAGTACATTGAATTTTCTGTCTGTAACAGATTCATTATATCGTTTTCAATCTATTAGATTGAATATTTCCAATCCCATAAAAGAATGGTCACTAATTCCTATCTGATAGATTGAATTTCAATTTAATTATTTTAGAGAGTAACCTTAATTTGGCGTACTAGTTTCATAATTATGGAAATCAGGAAGATTTTTCATCCCTTTCTAGGCAGTCAGGGTCGACCATAGATCACGTGGTACAGATATTTGTCCCTCGAAATATGGAGAGTTCCACTGCTTTCGCCATCTCGAAACTTCAGTATTGGAAACAAATCATGCTAAGCGTTATCGGGTGACATGGGAGGAATTATAAAGCGATTAATTATCAGTGCAATAGTGTGTGCACTCCAGATTTTGTACCACTGAGACGGATTGTCGTTCATGGTAATATCAGTTCTTGGTGCATTCATACAGCACCATGCAGAGCGTGCAGAATAATCAGTCGGGAAATGGCACGATAACATTTTATTGTTGGGAGATTATCTAAAAGAAGATTCCCTCGTCGGTTGGCCGTCAAAGTTACACGTACACAGAATTGATCTTGACAGATCATCCAGATAAAACACAGCCCAGATCTTTGATCGTAGGCAAACTCGCCATAGGGAATCGACCCAGGTCTAAAATGTCATTCCACGGATATTGCATTATTCATTCAGCAAGTCTGATAAATGGGGGAGGAAAGTCGATATGGACATCAGGTATTCATCATACAATGCCGAGAGATGGCGGCTACAGTTTTAGAAAGGTCAGACATTTACTATTGGAATCTTACAGATCGCCCGATTTTCAAGTTATTGTATAAAATATGCTTAGGCCGTGAATTTTTATTGTAGGTTCACAGACATTTCCGCGGATGACAGAACTTTTTTTCTTAGCGATATTCCAGATATACAAGTACGAGATGTAGGTAGAAGGAAAGAAATTACATTTCACAACACATGTCTTGTATTCAGATCATCTGATCGCCATGTCTACGTAGTGTATTTTGCCGTAAAGAAGCGCAAATACGTATGGTTAGATCAGAATATCCACCAACTGCCACAAGGCTAGTCAATGCGTTTGTAAAGAAATTATATGAGGCAAAAAGCACACGACGATATCACGAAAACTAATGCGTGGTTTATTATACTGCACAAATGTCTCGCCCGATAAATCAATTTTTGACTGTACGTCACAGTTGGGTGTAAACATATATTGGATACCGAGTTTGCACGGATGTTCCGATAAATTACTTCTAAACATGACGATCGATTTAGTTATCAGAGCTACCTTAGTGCGTCAAAATCCGGTTACATATATGGCTAATTTACGGAGCTTGGCCTGCAACAGCAGACGTTATTTATGACTACTGTATTTTTCAAAGAATAGCGCAATCTAATATTCTAAAAATCAGTTTTCTCGGTAGATAAACGGTTTTGCTTTTAATTCCCCTTAATTACAAGCGTCTGGTCCGTCATTCATAATTCAGCCGTCGTCCATTAGAGAATATCCGCGTCCATAATCCAAAGACCTATTCCATATAACAGTTTTAGCACCAAATTCAAAAAGACAATCATAGTATACATAAACATAGGCTTGTTTCCTGCAAAAGAGAAGCGGTCAACAGTGTTCAATGATGCCGACAAGACATCATGATGTTCCAAAAATATCAAACCCGTATCGCTGATCAGTAGTCTTAATCCATAATATTCATTGTGAAGTCATCTAAAGAATGATGTATCTCAGTCACGCTTTGATTGTGACTTCATATGAGTACCATGAGGATCTTGAAGTACATGGGTAAATAAGGCCCCTAGCCCGCAGTAGAGGACGTTCATTTGTAGAGGTTGAATGTTTGTTTTTTTTATTTCAGTATTTTTTCTTCGGGTTAAGAGATGATTCATAAAAAATGATTGGGTTACTATACTCGTTAAGAAAGATAAAGCAGCCAAATGCATGTATACCACTTAAAAGCCATAACGCTGAATACATCGGAAAATTTGAATTTTTGTTGCTTGATTCTCAATAAATCAATCTTCCCAAGGTCAAATTTCCCCTATTTTGCTATATAATACTAAACACATATAGTTCTTGTTGAATATGTAATCAAATACCGGGGGACATATGTTCTTAGAAAATATTAGCAGTATAAAAGATAAACAGAGCCTTTCCAGTCCTAATTCCAGGAGGGTGTTAGGGCGGGGGAATCAGGGTGGGAGTAGGACATATCATTTATTAGCCATTTGCAAGTTTCCGTTTTGTTCAAATTGACTAAGAGTGAATATTGGGGATTTCAGAGGCATAATTTTCAACCTAGAGAGCACTTTGCACCTTTCAACCGTTGAATCTAATATGCCAACATTTTGGTCAGTCCTATATATCACACTAGTGAACCACCAGTAAAACGCTTGGATGTGTTCTTCTGGTGTTTTTTTATATTTATATCCCATTTTGAGATCTCTGGGTACTTTTGTTAGGAAATTCAGCTTTTTTAAAAAAAAATCGACAAATCACCATGTTGTAGCTCCATAAAAGAAGAAAAATGAACGTCAGCTACTCCCCTATAAAAAGCCCAATCAAGTTTCCATTGTTCATTTGATGTACTGTAACAGAATCAATTTGCCATATATTATGGCCCATTTAATATAGTATGGGTTAACACTGTAGTGCCATAGTAATCAGCATATTTCGGGTTACAGTACAGTGCCCAAGACATTGGAACTCTTCTGTGAGCGGAGGTCCATACACAGAGGTTATGGTACGGCCAGAATGCCAGTCAGAGCTATGAAAATGTACGATCCTGTATTACTGATTTCAATTCTGTGGCAAAAATGTACTAGATTTGGACGAGTGTGCATTTTTCTTCCTTTATAAACATAATTTGGTGTACAACTTTCATAATTATGGAGAATGAGACAGATCACGTGGTACAGCAATTTGTCACTTCGCATATGGAGAGTTCCACTTTTTTCGTCATCTGGATACTTCAATATTGGAAACAAATCATGTTAAGCGTTCTGTGCCTCATCGGGTGACGTGGGAGGAATTATAAAGCGATTAATTATCCGTGCAGTAGTGTTCACTTCAGAGTATTGTGCCAACGAGACGGATTGTCGCTAATGGTAATTTCAGTTCTTGATGCAATCATATATCAGCACCATGTAGAGTGTGCAGAATAATCAGTCGGGAAATCGCACAATAACATTTTATTGTTGGGAGATTATCTAAAAGAAGAATCCTCCGTCGGTTGGCCGTCCAAGTTACACGTACACAGAATTGATCTTGACAGATCATCCAGATAAAACACAGCCCAGATCTTTGATCGTAGGCAAACTCGCCATAGGGAATCGACCTCGGTCTAAAATGTCATTCCACGGATATTGCATTATTCATTCAGCAAGTCTGATAAATGGGGGAGGAAAGTCGATATGGACATCAGGTATTCATCATACAATGCCGAGAGATGGCAGCTACAGTTTTAGAAAGAGCAGACATTCACTATCGGAATCTTCCAGATCTTCCGCTTTTTTTTCGAGTTACTGTATAAAATATGCTTAGGCCGCTCATTTTTATTTTAGGTTTACAGACATTTCAGTGGATGGCAGAAATTTCGGATGAATATAAGATCTAGGTAGAAGGAAATAAATTCTATTTCACAACACATCTCTAGTATCCAGATAATCTGATCACCATGCGCCAGTAAGTAATACACAGTCAGGAAAAAGGCGATAACTATCGCCCCGAATAGGTGATGAGTTAGAGCCATCACCTTCTTTATGATCACCTGATGGTCATCACCTCTGAAGAGTGATGAGAAATAATTACAAACTTAGGTCATCAACTATTAAGGGTGATGAGCCAAAATCATCACCCTTAAAAGGTGATGGCTCTACATCATCATCTTTTAGAGGGCATGACCAGGTATGATCACCATTACAGGGTGATGGGCCGTCACTTTATTTTCGGCTGTTATTTTGCAATAAATCGCAAATAAGTTTATTTCAAAATATCCAAAGAATGCCAGCAAGGTTATATACGAAGCTGCGCATCTGAAAACCCCTCGGCTCTGGGCGCCAGCCATTCATAATGTATTCAATTTGAACCAAGACTTCAGGAACAGCACGTAGTCAAGTAACAAATATACAGATTATGAAAAAATTTGCAATTAGAAAGGGCCTCTAAGGTTTCCGTCCAATCAGAGAAACCGGTATTCATTCATTACATAAGAGTCTTGATGCATCGATGATGCATACCAACTTTTACATCGAGCATTTTAAAGTTATCAGAGATAGAGATCATAATGATTTCGCATAAATTAAAGATGGACGCCCATCCTTCCCACCAGTCAGAGGAACTGATGTGGTTATTCATTGCAAGTCTCTTGATACATGGATGCTGTATACCAAGTTTCATATAGAACACTGAAATGGTATCAAAGATATACATCATTAAAGATTTTGCATAAATTAAAGATGGCCACCACGGTTTCCGCCCAATCAGAAAAACGAGAACTGTCATTTATCGTAAGTCTATTGATGCATCGATGATGTATACCAAATTTTACATCGAGCACTTGAACAGTATCAGAGATAGAGATCATTAATTATTTCGCATAAATTAAATATGGCCGCCCATCCTTCCCGCCACTCAGAGGAACTGATGTGGTTATTCATTGCAAGTCTCTTGATACATCGATGATGTAGGCCAAGTTTCATATAGAACACTGAAATGGTATCAAAGATATACATCATTAAAGATTTGCATAAATTAAAGATGGCCACCAAGGTTTCCGCCCAATCAGAAAGACCAGAACTGTCATTTATCGTAAGTCTATTGATGCATCGATGATGTATACAAAATTTTACATCGAGTACTTGAACGGTATCAGAGCTGGAGATCATTAATGATTTCGCATAAATTAAAGATGGCCACCCATTCTTCCCACAACTCAGAGGAACTGACGTGGTTATACATTGCAGGTCTCTTGATACATCGATGCTGTATACCAAGTTTCGTATAAAACACTTGAATGGTATCAGAGATATATATCATTAAAGATTTTGCATCAATTAAAAATGGCCGCCAAGGTTTCCACCGAATCAGGGAAACTGGTTTGGTCATTCTTTTGAAGTTTCTTGATGCATCGATGATCTAGACCAAGTTTCACAATGAACAGTGAAATGGTACCTGAGATACATAAGATTAATGGTTTCGCATAAATTAAATATGGCCGCCAAAGTTTTCAACCAATCGAGTCCAGATTCAATAGGGTTCTGGGTCATGAGCATATGGGTGTGCAGTGCAAGTTTGGCGTGCCTAGGGTAAGTCGTTCTAAAGATATCTTGGTAACGAGAAAGCTGTGATGGTTTCGCATAAATTAAAGATGGCCGCCAAAGTGTTCCAACCAATCAGGTCCAGATTCAATAGGGTTCTGGGTCACGGGCATATAGATGTACACTGCAAGTTTGGTGTGCCTAGAGTAAGTCGTGCTAAAGATATCTTGGTAACGAGAAAGGTGTGACGGACAGACGGACGGACGGACGTACAAGACGACGACAATACCCTTCGGCCAAATTTTGACCGAGGGGTAAAAATGCGTTATGTGCAGCTTAACTCATCTGGTATTGTATACTGGATCCGGTGTATTATCCATATGGGTGATCACCCATCACCCTTTAATGGTGATCAGACCTGGCCATCACCTTATAATGTGATGAGTTAGAGCCATCGCCTTTAAATGGTGACGGCCATCAACTTTTTAGGGTGATGACTTTGCGTCATCACCCTTACAGGTGATGACCAAAATTTACAATCATTACTCATCACACTTCAGAGGTCATGACCATCATTTTTGAAGGTGATCATAGAAAAGGGGTGATGGCTCTTACTCATCACCTTTTCGGGGTGATAGTTATCACCTTTTTTCTGGCTGTGTCACAAATGGAACCGATGTTGAATATGGTCCAGCCCACAACAAACTTGAGCTGCATAGTTTTATTATGTATACTGAGTACAATGAATAGTATACCATAGATCACGTGATACAGATATTTGCTATTTCAAATATGAAGAGTTCCACTGTTTTCACCATCACGATACTTCAGTATTGGAAACAAATCATGTTACGCGTTTCGTGCCTCATCGGGTGATATGGGAGGAATTATAAAGGGATTAATTATCCGTGCAGTAGTGTGTACACTCAGACTCTTGTGCCACTGAGCCGGATCAGTTCTGGTTGCATTGATACAGCACCATGTGTGGTGTGCAGAATAATCAGTCGGGAAATCGCAGGATAACATTTCATTGTTGGGAGATTATCTGGAATAACATTCTCTCGTCGGCTGGCCGACAAAGTTACACGTACACAGAATTGATCTTGACAGATCATCCAGATTAAACACAGCCCAGATCTTTGATCGAAGGCAAACTCGTCATAGGGAATCGACCTCGGTCTGAAATATCATTCCACGGATATTGCATTATTCATTCAGCAAGTCTGATAAATGCGGGAAGAAAGTCGATATGGACATCAGGTATTCATCATACAATGCCGAGAGATGACAGCTACAGTTTTAGAAAGAGCAGACATTCACTATCGGAATCTTCCAGATCTTCCGCTTTTTCGAGTTATTGTGTAAAATATGTTTGGCCATTCATTTTCATTTTAGGTTTACAGACATTTTCGTGGATGGTAGAACTTTTTTCTTGGCGGAATTGCGGATAAGTAGGAGATCTTGGTAGGAAGAAATAAATTAAATTTCAAAGCGCATCTCTTGTATCCAGATCATCTGATCACCAAGCGCCAGTGACTATATAGTGTCGAGGGAGTATATTTATAGTGTCGAGGGAGTATAAATTAAAGATGGCCACCCATCCTTTCCACAACTCAGAGGAACTGACGTGGTTATACATTGCAGGTCTCTTGATACATCGATGCTGTATACCAAGTTTCGTATAAAACACTTGAATGGTATCAGAGATATATATCATTAAAGATTTTGCATAAATTAAAAATGGCCGCCAAGGTTTCCACCGAATCAGGGAAACTGGTTTGGTCATTCCTTTGAGGTTTCTTGATGCATCGATGATCTAGACCAAGTTTCACAATGAACAGTGAAATGGTACTTGAGATACACAAGATTAATGGTTTCGCATAAATTAAATATGGCCGCCAAAGTTTTCAACCAATCGAGTCCAGATTCAATAGGGTTCTGGGTCATGAGCATATGGATGTGCAGTGCAAGTTTGGCGTGCCTAGGGTAAGTCGATCTAAAGATATCTTGGTAACGAGAAAGCTGTGATGGTTTCGCATAAATTAAAGATGGCCGCCAAAGTGTCCAACCAATCAGGTCCAGATTCAATAGGGTTCTGGTTCACGGGCATATAGATGTACACTGCAAGTTTGGTGTGCCTAGAGTAAGTCGTTCTAAAGATATCTTGGTAACGAGAAAGGTGTGACGGACAAACGGACGGACGGACGTACATGACGACGACAATACCCTTCGGCCAAATTTTGACCGAGGGGTAAAAATGCGTTATGTGCAGCTTAACTCATCTGGTATTGTATACTGGATCCGGTGTATTATCCATATGGGTGATCACCCATCACCCTTTAATGGTGATCAGACCTGGCCATCACCTTATAATGTGATGAGTTAGAGCCATCGCCTTTAAATGGTGACGGCCATCAACTTTTTAGGGTGATGACTTTGCGTCAACACCCTTACAGGTGATGACCAAAATTTACAATCATTACTCATCACACTTCAGAGGTCATGACCATCATTTTTAAAGGTGATCATAGAAAAGGGGGGATGGCTCTTACTCATCACCTTTTCGGGGTGATAGTTATCACCTTTTTTCTGGCTGTGTCACAAATGGAACCGATGTTGAATATGGTCCAGCCCACAACAAACTTGAGCTGCATAGTTTTATTATATATACTGAGTACAATGAATAGTATACCATAGATCACGTGATACAGATATTTGCTATTTCAAATATGAAGAGTTCCACTGTTTTCACCATCATACGGAAGCATAGATAGGACATGGGTGAAAATTATTTTTTCGTCCAGAAATTATCTCCGACCCGGAGATAATTATCTCCGACCCGGAGATAATTATCTCCGACCCGGAGAAACATCTCCGACCCGGAGATAATTATCTCCGACCCGGAGAAACATCTCCGACCCGGAGATAATTATCTCCGACCCGGAGATAATTATCTCCGACCCGGAGAAACATCTCCGACCCGGAGATAATTATCTCCGACCCGGAGAAACATCTCCGACCCGGAGATAATTATCTCCGACCCGGAGAAACATCTCCGACCCGGAGATAATTATCTCCGACCCGGAGATAATTATCTCGGACCCGGAGAAACATCTCCGACCCGGAGATAATTATCTCCGACCCGGAGAAACATCTCCGACCCGGAGATAATTATCTCCGACCCGGAGAAACATCTCCGACCCGGAGATAATTATCTCCGACCCCGAGATACGTCTCCGACCCGGAGATAATTGACCAATGGTGTGGCAGCAATCGTTACCGCCATTTTTATATGTGTGAGGTATGGAAAGTCACGTACGCTGGGTTATAACAAGTCTTCAATTTCTTAAAATAACAAACCAGCCGGTAACAAATCTTCTGTGTGAATGATTTCATAACAAGTTTTTGTTCGAACATGTAGTGTATGTTGTCTTGAACGTTAGTAGTATACAAAGGGCATAAGTCCCTTCCTTGACCTATGACCTCTGAGGTCAATAAGGTTCCATTTGCTTCCTATATAATTTATATTACGGAAGTGATGCATCATCTGATAGAGTGCACTCAGAGGTCAAAGAGGCTCAACATGCGCTTTATATGCGCAGGTGTTTTCTGCGCAAGTGTGCCGTCATGTATGACATCACTTCCAGTGTGCGTGAATCGGACCAGAAAAGGTGCCTTGCACAACTAGATCCTAAGGGAAACCGGTTTACCAAATTTGAGAATGATCCATGCAGTACTTCCTGAGAAATGACAATAACAAAATTTCATGGAAAAATCCAAGATGGTCACCTGGTGGCCATATTGGATTTTCGAATCGGACCAGGTATCTTGCACAACTAGCCCCCATGGGGAACCTGTGTACCAATTTGAGAAAGATCCATGAAGTAGTTCCTGAGAAAT